>VXBT01000866.1:22724-63421 GCA_013400235.1 Oriolus oriolus | reverse complement strand
CCCCCTCCCCTGCCCCCTCTCCTGCCTGGCTGCAGCTCCTGTTGGGTGCTGGGATCTGGGGAGGGCAGGGACAGTCGGTGTGAGGGAGGGACAGGCAGCGGTGGCAGCTGCCACTCACAGCAGCCGAGGTTCCTGTGGAACCCGAACCCCAGGGCACAGCTGCACAAAGCACTGGCAGCAGCACCCAGGCTCTGCAGTTCCTGTGCACCCTGGGGGGATCTCCCTGCTCCCAGCACTGCTGGTCGCTGCTCCAGGGCTTCTCCTGGCACAGCTGCGTGTGGAGCCGTGTGGGAGCCACATCACTAAAGTGAGGGAGCAGCTGGAGGTGGACCAGGGCCCGGAAACTCTTAAATCAGCTCTGCTGCTGCAGCCAGGGATTGTGCAACAGCTCCGGGGCTGCAGCTCCGCGGTGGCTCCCAGCTGACATCTTTGCAGGCTGCTGTGGAGAGGAGCAGCCCTGCTCCCATTTGTGCTCCTGGCCTGGCAGCTCAGAGGGGCACTCTCCAGAGGGATGAAGGAGTTTCTCCTGCTCTTTCAGCTCCTGCTGGAAATTACTTGGCTTTTCTTTCTTTTTTTCACCTTTTTTTTTTTTTTCCTTCCCCCATCAAGCCCAGTTCCCTGAACTGGCCTCATGCTTGGCTGCCTCAGTGCTGACAAAAAGGAGAGCAGGGATGTGAGGCAGCGTTGCTTTTTGCCATTGTTGGCATTGCTTTGGTCGCATCCCAGTGACAGTCACTGAGCACTCGGAGCGTGTCCAGCTGCATCCTCCTCTGGCTGAAGGAGCTGATGGGGTTAATGGCAACAGGAGATATGAATTATCTCAACTTCTGCTGCTTAGGTCCTGTTAAGTCATTTTAAGGGAAGACCTGCAGATTACCAGGAGTGCGGGATGTAGGATTGTGTGAGGGTCAGACACAAGAGCCATGCTCCCTTAGCTAGAAAATATTCATACAATCCCAGAATGGTTTAGGTTAGAAGGGACTTTAAATATCATTCAGTTCCATCCCCTGCCATGGGCAGGGACACCTTCCACTGTCCCAGGCTGCTCCAAGCCCCCTGTCCAGCCTGGCCTTGGTCACTGCCAGGGATCCAGGGGCAGCCACAGCTGCTCTGGATAACCTGTTGTCTCTGCTCTCCACTTCCATGTTGGAATTTCCCTAAACAGCCAGGACTGCTGATATGTGCCAATAGATCTGATACTGGAATTGTTAAATTATTCTCCTTCACTCCTGAACCCTTCCCAAAGGTTGTAATACAATTTTTGACACATTTTCCCCCTTCTTACAGTGGAATAAATGAAACTCTTGCCAATACTTGGGTGATGGTGTGGCCAGCAGGACCAGGGCAGGGGTTGTCCCTCTGTGCTGGGCACTGCTGAGGCCACACCTCGAGTGCTGTGTCCAGTGCTGGGCCCCTCAGGACAAGAAGGAAAGGGAGGGGCTGGAGCGTGTCCAGGGAAGGGAAAGGAGCTGGGGAAGGGTCTGGAGCCCCAGGAGTGGCTGAGGGAGCTGGGAAAGGGGCTCAGCCTGGAGCAAAGGAGGCTCAGGGGGGACCTTGTGGCTCTGCACAACTCCCTGACAGGAGGGGACAGCCGGGGGGGTCGGGCTCTGCTCCTAGAGAACAGGGACAGGAGGAGAGGGAACGGCCTCAGGCTGGGCCAGGGGAGGCTCAGGTTGGACATCAGGAAGGATTCCTTCGTGGAAGGGGAGGTCAGGAATCAAAAGGGGCTGCCCAGGGAAGTTTGGAGTCGCCATCCCTGGAGGTGTCCAAGGAAGGCCTGGATGTGGCACTCTGGGCTGGTGACAAGGTGGGGATTGGGCACAGGGATTCTGTGATGAGTTATAAAGAAGGGTGGTTTTGGAGTGAAAAATTCTGCTGCCACTTTCACTTATCAATTGCCAAAGCTGCCAGTGTGCCTCTTTGTGCCTGTCACAAGGCTTTTATAGTACTAACCCTTCGTGTAACAAACTTTCAGTGGGAATGTGTGATCCTTCCAGCATCAGGATTTGGCAGCAGTAGTAATAAGTGGATTCCTAGAAACAAAATAGTGAAACCGAAATCCTGATTCCCAGGAGATTACTTTTTAAAGGGCAAGATATTACAATACTTTGACAATCTTTAAACTAGAACCTGCCTGAGTGCCAAACAAACAATTTTAAGGGGACTTCAGGAGCTGTTTGGGGGCAGAGGGAGTTGCTGTGGCCTCTGCTGCTCTCTGGCGGTCCCCAAGGCTATTGCAGGTGATTGCTGTGCAGTATCAGATTTACGATTAAAAATTCCCAGTCTGACCCTAATTTCCTTCCTGGGTGCTGCTGTTAGCAGTATTAATTTACTCTTCACTCACTCTTACTCCATAGGATACTCTTGGTACTTGTGCCAAGTGCTGACAGAGGAGTTGGAGTCGCCAGGGTTGAGCTGGTCTCTGTTATGTTTTCACAATGAAGTGGAGCCAGTACAGTGGATCAGTCAAACTGGTGGAGAAACAACTGGGTTTAGGAGATAATAATAATTTAGAATTAATTTTGGAGTCATGTGAGCTAGTTAGGAAAGACATCTCCATGTCTGTGAGGAAAGGGGTAGGGATTTGGGGTTGTTCATTGGAGAAGAGAAGCTTTGGGGTGACCTCCAGTACCTGAAGGAGCCTGCAGGAAAGAGAAACTGTTTATAAGGGATGGAGGGACGGGACAAGGGGGAATGGCCTCAGACTGACAGAGAGTGGGGTTGGATGGGATATTGGGAAGGAACTCTTGACTATGAGGGTGGGGTGGCCCCTGGATCCCTGGCAGTGTCCAAGGCCAGGCTGGACGGGGCTTGGAGCACCCTGGGAGAGTGGATTGGATTAAATCATCTTTAAGGTCATTTCCATCCCAAACCACTCCATGACTCTGTGAGTCCATGGTCAGTGATGAGTCTGAGGTTCAAGGGAACCTTTCTGGGTACAATAAATACACTTTTTAAGCGGGCTTGGGTAGTTGTGGGTTCTGTGCTGGTCATCTGTCACACTTCAGAGTAAGGGGTTTTTATTGAAATGTTTTTCAGGTGCTCCATATCATCATTTGGGGGGTTTGAACCTCGTGGTGTGAGGGGGTTTGGTGGGAGTCCTTGGTGTTGCTCCCAGGAGTGCTGAGCTCCTCCTGCCAGACTTCCATAAATGTTGTTTTTATTCACCTCACATTTCGTTTGTTTCCGTAATCCCGAGAGCTGCGTTCAGTGATGGGTGGTGTTGTACAGTGCTCAGATGCTCCTGTCTCACAGTGCCTCTGCTTTTCTGGATTAGAAAGATTAAGATTCTTTTTCTTTTGTTTCCCTTTTATGGGGGGTTAAGTCTGTCCAGTCCAGCCCTTCCAACTCCAGCTCCAGCTCCGACTCCAGCTCTGACTCTGATTTCGAACCATCTCAGAACCACAGTCAAGGTGTGTTGCAAGAAATAGTTTGTTAAAACCTTCCTTGTGTAACCTTAAAAGGCTCAAGAGAATTAAATCTGCTTTTCCAGCTCTATAATAATACAGTTTCTTGCATGCAGCCATGTGTTGGAGCTGTGATGCTTCAGCAAGAAAAGGCAATAATGTCATAACATCATGAACAAGTATTTTTCTTCTCTTGGCAGCTAATTTATGAGTAGGGAATCCCTCTGGATTTGGTTCTTTCCCTTTTGGCTTTGGTTTCTGCCTCGGTTTATAAATGTGTTGCTGCTGCCTGATCTGTAGAATCACCAGAATAGTTCTCCTCCAGTCTCATCTATGTTTTATTAAAAATTATGAATGTGCCATTCATCACTTTGCCAGCGTGTAACAGCTCCTTTCTCAGATCCCTCCACCGATAACCCAGAGAGGGAAACTCTGGCAACAGTAAATGTTCCAAGTGCAGCAAATGCTGTGCTGCTCCTGTCTCCAGTGACATTTAAATCACCCCCACACGCATGAAAAATGTGTCCTTTTGTTCTCATTTGCAAAGGGAGGGGAGGGAGCTGTAAAGTTTGTCAGCTCTGCTTTAGCTCTGAGCCTGGGGCAGGGTGTCCTTTCCCAGGCACATCTCGCCGGCAGTCAGGATGTGTGTCAGTCGAGATGCAGGGCTCGGGCTGGGGCTGTGCTGGTCGTGTCCTGGTGCTGAATTCCCTTCTCCCATGTGCCCCAGGCCCCCTGCGCTCCATGGTGGAGGATCTGCAGTCGGAGGAGTCGGATGATGACGACAGCTCCTCTGGAGAGGAGGCAGCAGTCAAAGCAAACCCTGTCAGCCGGGATTCCAGGTGGTAACAAATCCAGAACAGGGATGTTGGATTGGCTCTTTGCCCTCTGCATTTGGTATTTTAGGGTGCTCTCCATTTGGAGGGAGGAATCAAAGGGCCAGGGCTCTGTGTGGGAGGGGAGGAAGGGCAGATGTGTGGGGTCACTCGGCACAGGGTGGGGACACGGAGCTGGCGACAACAGGGTTGGCTGAGGAGCACAAAGAGGGGAAGGCACTGGGGAGTGCTGAGCTGAGCTGGCAGGTGTCACTGACTGAGCCCCTTCAAACAGTCACCTAACTGTGACCCTCAGATCTCTGCAGAGCTGCCGGGGTGTGACACCTTTGATCTGCAGGGATCGGGGACATGTGGGGGACAGGCAGAGTGTGCTGCTCTGGCTGCCTGCGACTGACAGGGCTCACGAGTCGCTCTCTGCCCGCCCTGTGTCAGCTGCTCCTCTCCTCTGGACTCAGTGACAGCTGTTTCCTGCTCTGGGCCCTGGAAGGAGTGGAACTTCATCCTTCTTCCCTCAGGAGATGCTGTTATAGCCCAAACCTGGAGTCTTAGTGAATACTTGAACCCAAATGCTTGGCCCAGAGAGCAGCTGCAAATCGGAAATGCTGCTGGTGGTTACCAAAACAAACAAACTAATATCCATTTTTGCACTTGTCATCATCAACTAAACGAGAATGGAGACTTTGAAGGGTATTTCTGTAGTCCTTTAGGGGATAACCACTTTTCAAGTTCATCACAAGTAGGATACCTCCATATCTATAGGGCCAAAAGAAGGAGAATAAATAGGAAATCTCAGAGATCACCCCAGCAGCAGCACTAAATGCATTTTTGCCTGTGGAGGTGTCAGTGAGCCTCTCGTGCAGGTACTTGCTGACACTGGGAGGAATTCCTGAACTGAACAGTTGCTGTGTGAGAAATGAAGTGGTGCTTAGTTGTTCTGGGGGACTCCTGTATGCCAGAGTTGAACTGCTGCCTGTGATGTGTCACCTAAACCTCCCTGCTCTGCCTGCCCAGGGAGTGCCAGGTGACACCAGCAGGGAAAAAGGGGGTTCTTGGAATCTCCAGTGACCCATTCTCCCAGCCAGTGTAGTATCTATGATATAAAAGAGAATTTCCCTCAGCTCTGTGTGGCTCAGCTGGCAGCTGGTGAGTTTGCTGCTCCCTGCTGATGCTCATTCTCTGCTGCTGGTTTTTCAGACTGAGCCTCAGTGACAGTGACAGTGACAACAGCGCTGACTCCTGCCCGCCCAGCCGGGAGCCGCCTCCTGGGCAGAAGCTGCCCCCAGCAAACAACAAGGTATGAAATCCCACCTTCCCACAGCTCTGCTTCCCCCCTCCTCTGGTGCCTGCGCTGGAAACTCTCACTTGCACCCAATTTTCCCTATTCCTGTCCTCAGCAGGCAGGTGATTCCTCCCTTTTCAGTGCTCTGCTGGGACACCTCTGGGTTTCCTGAGCTAATGTTGGTCCTGTTGGTTTCTTTTCCCCTCAGGCATCTGGAAGGAAAAGCCCAGAGTCTTGTAACAAGCCCGAGAAGATCCTGAAGAAGGGAACGTATGACAAGGTGTGTCCTGTGGGGAGGGGTCTTCATGAGGGCCTGGAGGAACGGGACACAGGGAATGGCTTCCCACTGGCAGAGGGCAGGGCTGGATGGGATATTGGGAAGGAATTGTTCCCTGGGAGGGTGGGCAGGCCCTGGCACAGGGTGCCCAGAGCAGCTGTGGCTGCCCCTGGATCCCTGGCAGTGCCCAAGGCCAGGCTGGATGGGGCTTGGAGCAGCCTGGGACAGTGGGAGGTGTCCCTGCCCGTGGCAGGGGTGGCACTGTGTGGGCTTTAAGGTCCCTCCCACCCAAACCATTCCAGGATTCTGTATTTGAGGAGCTGAGTGTCACAGAACTGTTGGGCCTCACTGTGCACAAAAACCACCTGAATCAGCCCAGCCTGTTCATTGTTCTGTCTCAGCAGGGTAAAAGCTTGAGTTTAACAAAAACCAGATGTTGAAAGGACAGACTTTGGAGAGTGACACTGCAGAAATTGTGTACATTAAATAGCTGAAGCCCCAGGTGGTGTTCATAGGCAAAATGTTTAAAATTGTTGTACTTGTTTGCCCTTTGTCTGAACCAATGGCCTGGTCACTGCTGCAGTGCTGGGGCACTTCATTAAAAGGCAGTTTCATCTGGCTTTGATCTTATAAATTAAAGATTGTTTGCTGCTCGGCTTTGCAGGTTTGGTTGGAACTTTTGTTTGCTCAGTGAAATTCCCTCCTTCCTTGCCTGCAAGGAGAGCAGAGCAGTGTCCATTCTGTGATTCACTGATTCTCTGAATCAGTTTTGCTGATCCAGACCTGTTGTTGGCTGCCTAATAAAAACTAAAATTAAAAAAAATCAAACCACTCTTCCCTAAGAACAATGAACATGTTGAGCCTGTGAACAGTCCTTCATTTCCTGTTGTGGTGTAGGTAAAACTAACTGGGAATACAGTGCACTCCAAGAATTTTTCCTTACCTAAATGCAAATCATTGCTCAGCAGATCACTGGGGTGTCGGTCACTGATGCACCTGATGTTTTCAGGTAATTCGGAGTTAATTAGGAGAACCCACTGATGAGGAGCTCACACTGAGGGTCACAAAGGTGAACTTCACCTCACTGAGGTCCTTAAAGGTTCTGCCCAGTTCTTGGAGCTGGTTACAAGTGTGGGTGCCATCAAATTTTTAAAAATGGCCTTGTATTTGTGGCAAGTCCTTGGTCCCCCAGTACTTAGGAAGGAGGAGGAGGCAGTAAAAAAGTAGGGAAAAATTGGGAATGTCTGAAAGGGCCTCAGGTTCTTCTGATCCTTGCTGGGGAAGTCCCACTGGCAGCTTCAGACACTCCACGTGTCCCTGTTTGTGTTCCAGGCCTACACGGATGAGCTGGTGGAGCTCCACAGGCGGCTCATGGCACTACGGGAGCGCAACGTGCTCCAGCAGGTACCGACCTCGTCCCTGCTGTCCCCGGGGATCTGGGTGTCCAGGGGGCTCAGCCAGGCCCTTCCAGAGAGGTTCTGCTTCGCTTTGAAAGCAGAAATACGGAAAACAAAATAAAATCAGCTGTGCGTGTGATGTTTTTGTTGGAAATGGTACAGGAGTGTGGTGTGGGCATCTTCCCTCTGCTGTCCTGGCAGCAATCCCAAAGTTGGGATCTCCTGATCTGATTGACAGCTTAGTCTGACTGACAGCTTCTTCCTGGGGGCAGGGGCTGAGCTCTGCTCTGGGCCAGGGACAGGAGCCCAGGGAATGGCTGGAGCTGTGTCAGGGCTTGGGATGGAGCTCAGGGAAAGGTTCTTCCCCCCGAGGGTGCTGGGCACTGCCCAGGCTCCCCAGGGAATGGTCCCGGCCCCGAGGCTGCCAGAGCTCCAGGAGCGTTTGGGCAGCGCTGCCAGGGATGCCCAGGGTGGGGTTGTTGGGGTGTCTGTGCAGGGGCAGGGGCTTGGACTGGATGATCCTTGGGATCCCTTCCCACTCAGGATGTCCTGTTATTCTGCGATTAAAAGGACAGAAACGTGCTCACATCACTGTCCAGGCTGAGCTAGGCAGGCAGGCAGGAGGAGCTGGTTTGCTTTCTTGGGGAGAACATTCCCTTCCTGTCATGAGCCTCTGCAAGGCTGTTCCAAAAGGGTGGGAAAGGCCTGGCTGGGCTCTGTGTGCCCACTGCCCTCTGTGCTGCACTGATGTCCATCCTCTCTCTCCAGATCGTGAATCTCATTGAGGAAACCGGGCATTTCAACGTCACCAACACAACCTTTGACTTTGACCTCTTCTCCCTGGATGAGACGACCGTCCGCAAGCTGCAGAGCTACCTGGAGGCCGTGGCCACATGACGCTGGGCCTGGGAAGCTGGCTCTGCTCTTCGACCAGAGATCCCCTCCGCTGGTACAGGAAACCACCCCATGGAACTAGGCCTTCTTATCCTCCTGCCTCACCCGAAGAAGCACTGCCTTAGAGAACAGCCATGCTCTAGGAATGCTCAGCCAGCTGCACTTTTCTTGTAGGCTTCAAACCAGCGCCCGCCTTGCTGAGTCTGTCCCCCCCCCAGCTTCGTGGGCCAGGCCCCGAGCAGAGCAGGCGTGCTGCACTTAGGCTGCACAGCGCGACCTTTTTGGTTTCCCTTCGAGCAACTGTGTTTCAAGAGCACATTTTCCAGGCGTCTCTGAGCTCTGAAGAGGCGTGGATGCTGTTCCCTTCCCCCGCAGCTCGGGACCAGCCTGCGGAGAGCTCCGGGACCCAGAGCCCTCCCGCTCTGCCCCGCGCCGTGTGGGTCACATTGACAGAGCTGGCCGGGACGCTGGGGACACAGGAGGCTCCCCGGGGTCCTGCTGGTCTGCTGCAGAGGAGAGGGGCCAGATTCCGGCTGCGTTCCAGCTGGGATCACCCACCGGCTCGGTGACCTGGCTCCTGGTGGGGACAGGACCCTCAGCTCCCTGCAGGGACACTCTGTGCTTGGTGAGGAGGCCTCTGGAACCTGCTGTCTCCTGCTGGGGTTTGGAGATGTCTTGTTTGTTGATCTGAGCTCCTAAACAAAGTCCCACTCCTTTCAGTCTGCTTTAACTGTAATAGGACTCCAAAACTGTAAGCTGTATATTTTATATATATATATTATATATATGTATGTACTGTATGTATAAGAAGGGCCTAGTTGGGTCTGATGATCTTAAGGGTGTGTTTTTCTGTTGTTTTTTTATGGCTCTGGCAGGGGAAGGCGCTTAATAAGATTTGACTCGTTTTGTTCAATGCCTCTTGTGGACGATTTGTAGTGTAAGGAAGCTGGACAGCAACCTCCAGGCATCCCGTGCTCCAGAAGGGGCTCACCCGTCGTCGTTCCATTTGTCAGTGTTTGATAACTTTGCCAAAACACGTGATTGGTTTTGTTCTGTGTTCTCAAAGAGGAATCTCCTTAACAGTGGCCCCTATAGTAGTGGCTGTACTTTGGGAAAACCAAAACAAGGGAGAACTTTAAATCTTTGGGAGAAGCTGATGTAAAACACGGAGTGGGGTCGGGTTTGTTCCCTCCTCCCTCTCCCACCCTGCTGCCTGTGCAGGAAAAGGCAGGAAACACAAACACTAATGCAGCCCCTCCCCTGGATTTCTAGTTAAACTAGTATTGACCTCCAAGTGTTGTCCGGGCGGGCGTGGGGAGATCCCAGCGCCTTCCTCAAAGCTCTGTTACACTCCTGGTCCCTAAATTCAGTATTTTCCCAGGAATTGCTCGTTTTTCCGAGGGGTGTGGGAAGCTTTTGCCAAATGTCCGTGGGGCACGGGCGGTGTGGGAGCAGCGGTGCTGGGGAGCCCCTCTGCTCAGGGAGGGTTGCACCGCTCCAGGTTTGCTGTCCCTTGTTTTGGGTTCCCCCTTTCTTTATCATGGAAATGTTGCAACTAATCAACTGAAGTGGCAATATGATGATAAGCTTGTTTGAGTTGGGTCATGTTGACCCGATTCCCATTAATTTTGTCCTTGTACCACCTTTCATGTGTCGTGTGTGTGTGTGTGTATATATATATATATATATATATGTGTGTGTGTGTATATATATATATATATATGGAAGTTCAAGCTCATGCCAGGTGCAAACCCTGTCACGCCAGTGATCTCAGCTCTTTTCTTTCTTGCTGGACAATGCCAGGGCTGGAGAGAAATGCCAGAGAAGGTGGAGGGCAGTGGGCAGAAGAGGAGGTGGCAGCAGGACCCCCACGGTGGAGGCCGGCGGTCACAGCCCCTGGGTGGGTACTGCGAGCTCCTCGTGTCCCCACGGGGCTGTGCCCCTCTGGGTGCCCCCGTGCTGGGTGGGGTTGGTGACACTGTCCTGTCCCCAGAGCACTGGGGGGGGCCAGGCTGAGCCCCAGCTCTCCCGAGGTCTTTGCCACCCTCTCCCCCCTGGTCACTCCTCCCACGGCTCCAGCACTTCCGCACTGTCCACGGCCTCCAGGGCTGCCCCTCGAGGGACTGGAGGTGCCACCTCCCTCCTGCCCCTTCTCCTGTCAGCCCCCGTGGTCACCGCTCCTGGCCAGTCCCAGGACACGCGTGGGAGGCTGTTCCTGAGCCTGGCTGGCAGCACCGTGGCCGTGGCATCGTCCTGTCCTGGAAGTGACTTTGTTGGTGAAGTCTGCTGAGCATTGATAGGGATTTCGTTTGGTTTTTATAAAAAGTATTTTACACATGAATTTTTTTAGACTGTTTATAATCCCCCTGAAAACCCAAGGTAGGATTGTTCCCCAGCAATAGTTCCTCTCCATTGTGTGCACATGCTGATTTGTTACTAAAAGGTTTTTGCAAGTACTTAGTTGTTCTACAGAGTTGATGTTTTTTGGGGTATGTGGTAGCGTCGGGGAGCACAGGAGGAATGACTCTGCAAGCAAAGAATGGTCACATTTGGGCCTCATCTTGTGTCCCCTTGGAGTTCCCTGTGTAGATTCCCTCTAGGCTGGCTGAACGCTGTTCTGAACATGCCGTGTACAGGTTTTTGTGGATAAAGTGTTTGTTCTTGTGTCACTCTTGAGAGCATGGATGGATTATTGTACTCTAGGAAGGAGGGGGCAGTGCTGCTGTGGGCATTGCTTCAGGTCCTCGAGGATGTGTAGTAGCTTGCGTTGTTAAAAAAAGGAAGAAAAAAAAAAAAAGAATCCAAAATTGACTTGTAGCCATAATGGTTTTTCCAAGGAAAATGGACAGGACTCTGTTACTTTTCCGTGTCCTTCGCGGTGGTGCTGCTGGCACAGACAGGTGCTGGGCAGCCCGAGGGCTTCCCGAGTTGAGTTGGAATCGTGTTGGAGGTGGGATCAGGACTCGGCTCCTCCATCCTTGGCCCGGATCAGAGGCCAGGGAGGGGTCGGGAGCATTTTCCTGGGTCCTGGTCTGCGATGTGTTGAGCCTTGAGGCTTTGATTACTGACATGTACTATTAAAAAAGTTTAAATAAAAAGAGGAGAGGAAGGCTGGCTGGCTGCAAAGCCCAGCTGAGGCGTTTGGGCCACGGAGGGAGCGAGGCTGGCTGAGGTCAGGCTGAATCCATGGAAGTGCAATGACTCTGCCACCCGTGGGATCGTGGGGTGCGGTGGGAGCATCAGAACGAGCCAAGCAATTGATGCAACAATCCAGAAGCAGTTTTTTTGTCAGATCTTGGAAGGTGTTTGATGGTGAGAGAGGTTTGAAGGTCCCTTACGGAGGGGCCTCTCCGCGAGCGGAGCCCGGAGCGGCTCCGGTTCTGCCGTTTTCCGCTGGGGATGTGCTGGAGCCGGCTCTGCTCGGGTGAGGCTCCTCCCTGCTCGCCCAGGTGCTCGTGGTGACGCTGTGACAGCCCCGGTGCACTTGGGCCAGGTGTTAATTAGTGCTCAAAGGACCCAAATCGGTGTTGCTTTCCTGGGGCGCGGAATAGCCATCAAAAACTGACAAGATGAGTTTGCACTCCTAAAGAAAAATTTAAGTACTTCAACTTCTAGAGAATTTTTAATTGTATTTCTGCCTAGAGCCGAGGTATTAAATACCTCAGCACCTGAGGATTTTAAAAGTTGTGTTTGGGAGAAGGTTCTTCACTCAGCTGGAAGAAATGCAGCTGAGCCAAGACTAACTGCAAGATTAAAATAAACAAAAAACTCATGTTTGTAATACATTACAGGATTGTTTGTCCTGAATTTTAAACTTTTTGTTAAATTTGTGGAACTATGGAGGAATTTTCTAGAAAAAGTGAAATAAAGTAAGATGGAAAAGTAAAACTCGGAAGTGTTTTTCGGTTGTTGTGTTGTTTCTCCAGGGTTGGCACTGTGGCTTTCCCAAAACCTCTCCTCAGGGCACTGGGGCTGGGAACACCACGGGGCCTGGGAGGGGAAAAGCCAAGGAAAAGGGAACTGTTTTAAGCATGGGATGGCTCCAGTGTCCCCAAAGCTCCATCAGAGCTTTGTTCAGGTGAGGGGTCCCTGCCCTGGGGGAACTGGAGCAGGGCTTGGCCTGGGGCGGCTCCCCTGGGGGGTGAGGGGGTCCCCACTGCTCCCGGGAGGTGCCAGACCTCGGCACAAGGACAGAGCCCTGGCACAGGTTAAGGGTGAGACCGTCCCTCCCCCGCCCCTGAGGAGTGTCCGTGCCCGTGGGGGCCCAGGGAGCAGCTCCAGCCCTGGGAACGCCCCAGGCCCAGCTCTGGCTGCTCTCCCTGCCCGAGGCAAACCCACCCCGGCCCCGGGCCCTGCTGCTTCCCAGCAATGAGAGAGCTGAGAGACACAAACGGAGGAGTTTATTACAGATTCCTCTGCAAACACTTGGACACAGCAACTCCAGACAGCTCCACACACACGGGCACGGGACGAGCAGCAGTTCCAGTAGTGCATTCCCACCCTTCCACCGGGCAATGGAATTTCACTGACCCAAAGCAGAGACAGGTTTAGGTTTAACCCACCCTGGGCCCAGCCCCGCTGTGATACCAGCGCTGAGCTGCTCCCACTGCTCCTCCTTTCCATGGGAAATGGTGCTGGGAATCAGCTGGGCTGCTCTGCCTGCGTGCAGGGAAGGGTTTCTGGTTTGAAATGAGCCATTTACAGGCAATCCTTCACTTGCTGGGACTGGAGAGCCTGGAACAAGCCCTGCAGAACCATTTGGCAGAGAGCACCAGGAGCTCCTTGGTCCAGGTGCTCCCCTCCAGCATTGCAGGTGGGTAATTGTGTCCTCCAGTCAGTGAATTCACCGTGAAGGATCTTCACAGCCCTGCGCAGGTTGATCACAGACCCTCAGGAGAAGCAGCCTGGGCTCCCAGCACCAGCTCCTGGCCCCCAGCACAGGCACAGAGCCTCAGCCCACCCCCACTCCGGAGTTGCCCATTTCAGACACTACAACAGTTCTGGATTGTAAAACACAGACAGATTTCACACATTGTACACAGCCTTATAAATAATCCCTGGATAAATCACATCCCAGAATACCAGCCATGGACACAACTTCAACAATACAATTTATGGCTTCATTATAACTCAAAAAGGTAAAACAAACTCAAAATATTGCACAGACAAACCCAGTTCATGTGAGGTTCCACCTCCACTGCTGTGTGTAGTCACACAGCATTTGTCATCTCAGACAGGAATAGTTTGTGGGAAGGGAGATGTAAAATTATATGGATGCCGTCAGCATGCAGGGAAACGTGCAGCAGGGAGCGAGGACACTGCTGGAAAATGAAATCTGCCTTTCTCCCTCAGCAGGAAGAGGGCAGCTCCTGATTTGCAGCTCCTGTTTTACATTCATCTCAGGAAAAGAAAACTTTGGTTAGAACGTAACATGTCATGTGGATTTAAGGTAAATATTGCGTTGCCCTTATAAAAATGCAAATAAAAAATACAAAGTTGAGATATTTGGGATATCTCAGCATGGGACACAAGACACAGGAGAACATGGGCAGGACCACGCTCACCACACTGCAGGGCCAGGACACGACAGCGAAGCGACGCCGAGGGGCTGCCTGAGGGCTGAGCCTCTTTATTATTTCAACAGGATCCAGGGAATCCTTCCTGGGCAGCTGGGAATGTCCTCGGGAATGGGTTCAGTCCGGGGCTCTAGGGCCGGGTCGAGGGCTCCCCCGAGGGGGTTTCGATGTCTGTGTAAAACTGAGCGATTTGGTCCTGGTATTTCTGAACCACCACCGGCCTCTTCAGCTTCATGGTGGGGCCTGTGGGGAACCAGCACTGGGATTAATGGGAGGGAACCACTGGGAGCACCTACCAGGCCTGGGGTGAAGCAGGGCTGGAGGGGAGAGGCAGAACACGGGAACAGTGACCAGTTCTGAGCTTTTCTTTGAGTCTACTAGAATCTCCCTCCCTCCCCTGTGAGCAGAAGCAGCACAGCAGCACCCAGAGGGTGCTGGGCACCGCCCAGGCTCCCCAGGGAATGCTCCCGAGGCTGCCAGAGCTCCAGGAGCGTTTGGACAGCGCTGCCAGGGATGCCCAGGGTGGGGTTGTTGGGGTGTCTGTGCAGGGCCTGGGGTGGGGCTGATGATCCCTGAGGGTCCCTCCCAGCTCAGGACATTCCATGACTGCAGGAGGCACCACAGCACAAGGATAAAGCGCTGCTCCCCTCGGTGCTGCTGGGCAGAAGTGGGAACTCATCCCAGTCCATCCCAAAGTGCCACATGGAAAAGCCACTGAGAGGAAAGGCTGGGGGCAGCTCTGGTTGTGTTGGTGTTCAATAGCCACGGGGCAAACCCCAGACACCTCCCCCACCACTCACCAAGCTCTCCACCAAAGAGGGAGAAGTCCTTCTCCAGCAGGACCCACTTCTGCACTTTCTGGGCATTGGACACGGCTCCCTCGTTGACAGCAGAGATCCCTTTCTGGATGGCGGCGTAGACGGCCTTGTCTTTGCTGCTGATGATTTCCGAGACCTTGGTGGCCTTGCTGCCCAGCTTCTGACAGAACTCCAGAGCTTCTGGAGTGAGGTCATCTCCGGGCTCGCCCGTTTCTGCATCCACAACGCACTGCAGGACAGGCAGAACGGGCACTGCTGAGCACCCGAGGCCCTCTGCCCTGAGGAGCCTCCAGCCCTGGGATGGTTCCAGGGCTCCCTTCCCCACCCCACCCCAACCCCATCAGCCCCTCTCAGCTCTCACCCAACCCCTGGCTGCCAATGGGAACTTGGGACAAAACACAGACAGACCCCTCGGATCTCTGCCTGCGCAGGAGCCGCCTCGGGGCCAAGGAGCAAGCAGGGTACAGAGCTCACCTGCCAAATTCCTCCTGTGCTATCCAAAGTTAATCACTTTTTCCAGACCTTTTCTGGAGCACAGTTTACTTTCCCTACCCCGTGCAGCAGCAGCCTTGCAAGTCACACACAGCCCTCCCCCATGACAAGCACAGCAGGGCTGTGGCAGTGTCCCATAACAATGACATGGAGTCCTATTTATGAACATACAGAATGGTTTTATGGATTTAGCTCACTTGATTTTTACAGCAAGCAGCAGGAGGCCATTGTACCTTGGGCTTAGCCACCTACCAAACTCATTGGTCAGTTCCTCAAAACATTCATCCCAAAATATCTCCATAAAAAATCCAAAACAAAGCAGAGCTGCATGACAGTTTACAAAACTCCTAGAATTGTTTCTAAGAGTTTTGCACAGGAAAAAAGAGAAGGACAGAAATCTCACGGAAATGTTGGGAAGACGGTGCTGAGACAGCTTAGAACATCTCTCTGCTGAGCTTTTTGTATTCACAGCAGGGCCACCTCCAGGGCCAGGCCCGGGGCTCCTGCCCCAGGCCAAGGCTGTTGGCCTCGGTCTCACCAAGGAGCAATTCCCACCCTGACAGCCAGCACAGGCCACCACGGATGTGTCCTGGTGGAGTTTAAAGCTGGGGTCTGACAAAGAAATCCCTGACAGCTTTTTACCTCCCAGACTGCTCTGAGAGAAGCTAAAAGAGCTGAGGAGAGCAGAAGGGCTTCCTTTTCCAGCCTCACTTTTGGGTCTTTTCCTTCTGTTTCTTCCTGCCTTGCATGGCACAGAAAAAGCTGCCCTGAGCAACAGCAGGACCTGATGGTCTGAGCAAGGGACAACTCTGTGCTTTCAGCTGCTCTCTGCAGCTCAGCTACAGCAAATTGTGCTCCAGGCTCCTGGCTCCACAAGACACTAAAAATGTGTAAAAACTCTCCTCCTCCCTGGAATTAATGAGATTCAGCAGCACAGGTGGTGGATTCCCATCCTGTTTTCCATTACCTTTAGTGTCAGAAGCATAGCAAGGAATTTGGCTTTGTCTCCAACCAGCATGGCGTTGCTGATGATGGGAACAGCATTCTTGACGGCGTCCTCGATTGGAACGGGAGGAATGTTCTCACCTCCTGCAGTGATGATGAGCTCTGGAAAACAATCAAATCTTGATTAATGCTTGGAGCATTCCCACAATCTGAAACAACTCCACAGCTCCTTTGTGTCTGCTGGATCAAACAGTGAGCCTGTGTCAGCAGAGCTGGAGGAGGCAGCACACCAGGACTGGGAAAGTCACAGGGTGACCATTCCCAAAAGTGTTCAAAAACGTGTGGATGTGGCACTTGGGGACGTGGTTTAGTGGTGGCTTTGGCAGCGCTGCACTCAGTGATCTTGTAGGGCTTTTCCAGCCTCAGTGCTGATCCCGACTCCAGCCAGGCCCGGAGAGAGAAGCAGGAGCTGTGCACACATAGCCCTGCTGGAGCTGCCTTGGTGCTCTGGGGATGTTTTCAGTCTGGGAATGCAGGGTGAGCCCCCTGGCACAGACCCCTGGGGCTCTAAGGCACCTAAGTGGGCACCCAAATTGTCAGAAATTGAAGTGAAAGATTTGCTGAGGCAGTGCTGGAGGTTCCCATGTGCTGCAGAGCAGAGGGGAGCCCCCCTTCCCAATTAAGTCCTGCTCCTCAGAGCAGCCCTCACGTGAGCAACTCTCTCTGAAGTCTTGCATGACGTTGGCTTTGTCTGGGATTGCTCAAATTGCTGTCCCAAGAGCCACAAGGCACTTGCACAACAGAGTTAAGTTGCTGTTTCCCTTGGAGGGCACCCGCTCCTGAAACTGAGGGAGCTGCTGGCAAAACAAGCCCACAAAGCATTAACTGTGCTGGTGCTGAAATCAGAGGGCTTCTCCCTTGCTCTGCAAACACACCCTGGCTCCAGAGGCCGCCCCTCTCCTCCCACCACACCCTGCAGCCACATTCACAAGGAAACTCCAGGAGGAGAAGGATTTAAACCCTCTGTGCAAGTCACAACCACCCAACCAGCAGAGCCTCCCCTGCACCACGGGAGGTTTAGGCTGGATATTGGGAAAAATTTCTTCACTGTTCAGCACTGGAACAGGCTGCCCAAAGCAGTGGTGGAGTCACCATCCCTGGAAGGATTTAGAAGATGTGGCAACTGGGGACACGGGTTAGTGGTGGCCTTGGCAGTGCTGAGGGAACAGTTGGGCTCCATGAGGCCTTTCCTAACATTAACAACTCCCTGATTCCACAGTGCTGCACAACACCAAGGTGAAGTCAGGGGATGTGCTACCTTTAATTCTGCCGGTGATGAAGAGGAATCCATCCTTGTCGTGCTTGCCCAGGTCCCCTGAGTGCAGCCAGCCATCCTCATCGATGGCCTCTTTGGTTTTGTCCTCCATGTTCAGGTAGCCCATGAAGATGTGCCTTCCCGAGAAGCAGATCTCCCCAATGCCATCCCTGTCGGGTTTGTGGATCAGGGTGTGGCAGCCCATCAGCTCCTTCCCACAGCTGAAAGACAGCACAGAGCAGGGATTAATTTATTTTAAACTGAATTCAAGCAGAGGTTACAGCAGCACCTCTCAAGCTGAAGGGTTTGAAGAAAGCACAACAGCTTCAGCAAAGAGCTTCAAAGGCATCTGCTCGTGGAAGGGCAGCTGCAGAAAGAGTTGTTATTGCGGAGATCAGTGCTCACACTCCTGCTGGTTTGCACCCATTGTTCTCAACACCTGAGCTTTGAATGAGCAGATTTACATCCTTGGCAGGAAACTTTCACCATGCACACTGAACGAGCCATCCAAAGACATCCTGCACCCTTCAGTCATTTGCCATTTAAGTGAGGGGTAGGTTGGAGTTTCCAATTCTTCTTTCATCCCTCTGGCCCCTCACTTCTTCCCCAGCTCCTACAGAACCCAGCCAAGGTATATTTATGTATCTCTGCTGCTGCTCTTGGCAGATCTCTTCACCTGTGACGTGGCTCCCCAGTGGAAGCAGGGCTCTGGGGATGAGCTGCACCAGGAGAGAGGGATGTGCCAGCGGCAGAACCCACCGCTGCCTCTGCTCCCGGGAAGGGGCTCACCTGCCGAGCTTGAAGGCGTGAGGTAGGGAGATGGTGTGAGGCCCAGAGCTCTCACTCATCCCATACAGCTCCAGCACGGGAATGTTCAGGCTCAGAAAGAACTCGAGGGTGTCTCTGGTGATGGGAGCAGCCCCCGAGTAGCACTTGGTGCAGCGGTCCAGCCCGATGGCCTTGCGCACCTTCCTGTACACCAACTGCCTGGCCAGGCGGAAATTCACCGGCACCTCGGAGCACCTGCGGGAGGGAAACGGGCACACATGGAACTTCTCCCCCTTGCTCCTTTTATCTTCATCCTGCTTTAGTTTATCCTGTAAAATAATGGGTTATTTCCCCACTCCAGCCCTTGCTGCTCGCCCTCAGGTCCGAGCGCCACTGGCCTTTCACATGGGATATGATCCTGGATGGAATATAATCCCCGGATGGAATATTAACCCTGATCTGACAGTAAAGTTCTCCTAAAACTCATCACCATCCCTGAAATGTAGCTCACAATTACCCATTCATCCTCTTCAGGTTGGTCTGCAGCCCCACTCCCTTGGCCCACGATGCCACTTTCCTTCGGAGTGCTGAGGATTTCATGCCCACAGATTTCATTTTCTCTTCCATTTTTTCCCAGACACGAGGAACTCCCAAAAAAGCAGTTGGCCTCACTTCCCGCAGGGTCTCCACCAAGCTGCCCTGAGAGAAGCAGGATTTAATGCAGTTTTTAGAAGTGATTCACTGCAGATTTCAGGCCAGCACTGGTCACTAGCAGAAACTTGGGACTCTGCCATCAGTTTTGAGGAATTGTTTGTTTTTCGCAGTGCCACCAAAGAAGGGAACCCCCGGGGCATTCCAGTGGGAATTGGGAAGGGAGCAAGGGTCGATGCTTTCAGTGCCAGCGCTGACACAAGAACCCTTTACTTAGGACTCAGATTTAGTGGGGCCATTGTGCAACGTGGGCAGAGCAAACACAAAGCTGTTGCTCAACCAGTTCCCAGTGTGGGACCAGGTGTCAGGTGAGAACTCAGCAGCTCCCGGTTGTGAAGCGCTGGGTCAGCTTCTCCCAGTTTGTGACTGAGTCAAAAGGTAAAGGTCACAGTGGCTCCACTCAAACCAACAGGAGCAGTTGGTCAGTGGGCAAAGTAAACCCAGTCAGCAAAGCTGACAGAACCACGAGATAACACAGCCTTGTTTCAAGCACCCACCCCAGCTCAAGCAGGTGGATGGGTGTAAGTTTATTATCTTTTTTTTTTTTTTACCTTCAATGCATCTGGTTGGGCAAAGTAAACTTGCACTCCAAAGGTCATGGCTGACCAAATATCAGACATTTGTGCAGCGATGTGGCTGAGGGGCAGGTAACTGACCACCTGCTCCTGCCTGTCCTGGGCATCGCTCAGCATAATGAAGCGTCCGGCCGCCGCCGCCGTCCACGTCAGCTGCAACAGAGACCCACAGGGGCTTCAGAGCAGGGAAAGCACAGAACACACAGGCACAACACAGCTACAGCACCCTGGGATCTCAGCAGCAGGACTTGGCTCATTCAGCCAGAGCAGAGGAGGCTGAGGGGAGGCTCCTCGGGGGCTGCAGCTCCTCCCGAGGGGAGGCGGAGGGGCAGGGGCTGAGCTCTGCTCTGGGCCAGGGACAGGAGCCCAGGGAACGGCTGGAGCTGTGTCAGGGCTTGGGATGGAGCTCAGGGAAAGGTTCTTCCCCCCGAGGGTGCTGGGCACTGCCCAGGCTCCCCAGGGAATGGTCCCGGCCCCGAGGCTGCCAGAGCTCCAGGAGCGTTTGGGCAGCGCTGCCAGGGATGCCCAGGGTGGGGTTGTTGGGGTGTCTGTGCAGGGCCAGGGGTTGGGCTGGGTGATCCCTGTGGGTCCCTCCCAGCTCAGGATGTTCTCCCTCAGCACCCTCAGGGTCACAGTTGCTGAGGTGGCACTGGGCACTCACGTTGTCGTGGCTAAGCATGACGCCCTTGGGCTGCCCCGTGGTGCCCGAGGTGTAGATGAGGGTGCAGCACTGGTTGGGTTTCTGGGACGCGATGATCTCGCGGAGCCGCGAGTCCGGCACGTCCCTGCCCAGCTCCATGAACTCCCTCCACTGCAGAGGACAGAAGAACTCAGTCACTTTGTAAGGTATCACCCACATGAAAAATTAAACCCTTTGCTACACACCAAGAGAAGGAAGCTGTTCTCCCTGTCCAGACCTCTGGAAGAGACTGTAAATCCACACTGTCACTCCAGAGTGTTTCTGGCTGACGCAGGGAGAAGCAGGAAGGGGACAGACCCACCCCCAGCAGCTTTACAGCTCTGTAGCAACTCCCTGGACTAACTGTGGGGCCTGAGGCTGCCTGGCAAAGTTCAGCAGGCTCACAGCCCCCTTACAACATGGATTATCCAGGTTGCACAACAGCAAACACCTCCTGCCCACCACAGCCATCATGAGCTCAGGGGATCAGTCACAGAACCCCAGGCTGGTTTGGGCTGGAAGGGACCTTAAAGACCATCTCATTCCAAGGCTCTGCCATGGACAGGGATGTCACCCACCAGATGTTTAAGGCCCCATGGAAGGTGACAGGTAGTTGCAGCCATCACCTGAACACAACCAGGATTCACAAGCGGTGAAGAAGCCCAGAACTTACTGAGTACAGATTGGGTCTCTTCTCTTTGATCTCCTCCCCATACTGGACAATGCCCTTCAGATGAGGTAGTCTGTCTTCAATCTATGTTAAGAAGAGAGATTCATGAGAAGGAGAAAATGCTACTTGTCCCTTTCAGGCCTCTGTAACCCCCACTTAGCCTCTCCTCATATTTGCCATTTTATGTAAAGCAAAGAGAATCCCATCTGTGCTCCTGAAAGAATGCGTTTGCCTCACGAGGAACACTCATAATTTGAGCTGAAATGTTGCCAGACAACCTAGAGGATGCTCAGTTGTTCATTTTGGCTTCTCCTATTTTAAGCCCAAGGCTTTAAGATGTGAAAGCACCACTTAACCCCTTGTGAGACATAGTGCCAGTCCCAGCTCACCTGGCTGGAGCAGGGAGCACACCAAGGAGCTCCCCTCTGCTCTCAGAGCCAGCATTCCCCTCAGGTAATGCCCTCCCACAGCATTTTACCCTCCCACATCTGCCAACAGGTTGCTGTCACCCCTCAGCCATTCAAAAAACACAATTACTTCTAAGATTTTTTGCAGCTGTTTATGGTTTTCCACCACTATAACGTTGGCACAGCAGTTGTCTGCTACATAATGACAGGCCTCGGGAGAGTTTGTAGTGTAGATCCCAACAGCAAATCCCCTGCAAAGGAAAAGGGAAAAAACAAAACAGAAAAGCAAAACACGATTAGAGGACAAGCAGAGTTGCTGGCAAAATTCAGACCATTTCAGAGAAAAATCTTTAATAAGAATATCCTATGAAATGTCAGCAAAGAGGGGAGGGGTTAATTCCAAGAGGAAAGATTCTCTTCTGGGGCGTGGGAAATGTCAGAGTGGTGTGAGGGACCAAAATGTCTCATGTGGAAGGCAGATACCACAACCCAGCCCTGGGATTCTCTGGCATTTCCCACCATATCTTAATCACTGTGTACATAAGAATGCTTTTGGATTAACCTACTGGTCATCTTATTTTGAGAGAAGCAATTGGCTAAAAAAAAAAAAAAAAGGCAATTTTTTGTCTCATTAATTCATTATGAAATAGTTCAGGACCTCCATTAAACTCAAATATAAGCACTTGGGTTTGGGGGTTTTTTTTGTTTGTTTTACTGGGAGTTTTAATCAAAACCTGCTTCTCATGTGAATACTGCAGTCACTCTCTGCCTGGCAAAGCAAAATGCATGGCAAGAAACAAGACTCTTACCCTGCAAGGATAGCTCCAATGTCAGCAATGAACCACTCTGCAGAATTAAATCCCAGGATGCCCACTCCATGGAAACGCTCCAGCCCCAGCTGTAAACAAGAGATGACATTACAGCAGCCTGGCTTCTCCTCTGGACACAGCTCAGAGCTCACTGCTGTGAGCACAGCACTGAGGGAAAGAGTTCATGTTCTTACACGGGGTAATTCCCACTGAAAAACTTCCCAGGAGCCAAGATGGAATCAGTGAAATTTTCACATCACTGTCCCACTATAAGTGGGCTGGAAAATGGGGATTTGCTGAAGTCTGCCCTTGGAAAGAGCGGCTCACTGGCACTAACAGGAGTAAACCTGCAATCCAAGGAGTTACCAGTTCCTGGGGCTGGGAATGAGAAGGTCAGAAGTGAATTCAGACACCACCTCTTGGGACATTTGGTACAAGCTGGGTATGTCATATATCAATAATGGCCAGAGCAACAAGCTCCAGGGACAGTGACACTTGGCTATGGAATTCCAGCTCTTGGAGTCCCAGTCTTTAACTCCCTGGCTTTGTCCCAGAGTGGAAGATCCCACCACAGGAGTAAAACCACGCTGGCCTTGAAGAGATAAGACTTGATCCCAACAGTAAGAACAGGTAGTGTTGGTTTCTCTCTCCAAGTCTCCTAATCCCAACAGCACAGGCAAAAGGCTGGGCCACTTGGTACATTTAAGTCTGGTTTGTAAGCGTCCCTTTGAGTTTTTTTCTTAGAAAGATGGACATTTCCATGCCTCTGGAGGGGCAGTGTCCAGGTTTGCCACATGCCTCAAACACCTCACTTTAAATGTTTCCTTACATGCTTTTTTTCTTGGTTAAATGTGGAAGCAAATGTCAAAAATAACAAATACCAAGGTGTCCACAGCATGTTCAGGTGCTTCCCTGTCACTAAGATTCATCTGCACTCAGGGAATTTGCAGGTTTAAGACAGACTTGACTGCAGCCATTCCAGCACTTAAAAGAGTGAACATTAAACTTAGCTTTTTACACAGTGGTAGGAAAAGGGAGAACAGTTTTAAGTTAAAAGAAGCAAAATTTACATCAGATACTGGGAAGGAATTCTTGGCTGTGAGGGTGGGGAGGCCCTGGCACAGGGTGCCCAGAGAAGCTGTGGTCACCCCCTTGGAAGTGTCCAAGGCCAGGCTGGAGCACCCTGGGACAGTGGGAGGTGTCCCTGCCAATGCCAGAGGTGGCACTGGATGAGCTTTAAGGTCCCTTCCAACCCAAACCGTGCTGATTTTAGGATTCTGTGAATATAAAAAAAAAAGAGAATTCAACACACTCTTACCTTCAGAAAGCTTTTGGCTGCTTTCCAGCACTCATCATAGTACATCTTATATGTCAGCTTCATCCACCGGCCATCTTTTTTGGATGCAAGGGCATAATAGTCACTGTATTTATTCACACTTTCCTGCAAGAGCTGGTGCACAGTCTTTGGTGCCTCGCTGCCGATGCCCTGTTCTTCCATCCTCAGCCTGACCTCTCCATCACGACGCGTTGTCCACACACTGGAGCCAGGAGGGGGGGAGGCTGCTTTGAAAGAAAAGTGTTCAGCATCTGAGATTCAGAGATTCCCTGCTGCCATAACAGCCATAGAAATAAAAGCATCAAGCATATGAAAGCAAATGCTGTTATACCCCCTCCCACACCCCTTTTCTGATCTTTTCTGCTTGGCAAGTTTGCCATGTGACCCCCAGTATTTTAGACTGGCACCCTCTAGAGCACTTTCAAATTTTCTTAAACATCTCCCACTTACATCCCCTCTAACCTGCTCTGCTGCCCTAAAGCTCTTGTACTGTTAAGGTGAAAGCTTCCTGCATCTTATACTCTTGCTATTTTAAATTTTTTTTCTTTTAAGGAGGACTGAAAGCAGGACACTGGTACCTGGTAGATGAGCATCAGGTACTGACTGCCTATTTAATCCCTGAAGCACAGCTGGGCTCTAAAGTCTGAGTTCAAGACACTTCTGCACAGCCCATCCTGCAACCCGAGCTGCTTCTTCCGTTGTCAAGATAAAACCTTCTCTCGCTGCAACAGTAATTTCATGCACAGCACAGTCACCGAACTTCCATCCACCCACCTTTGGGACCGAGTGAGTTCACCTGACATCTTTCCATCTTGGAATCTTCCCCTGGCTCGCTGTTGTGTGGCTCAGCAGTTCTGCAAGGCAAAGGGAATTATCCCTGGATGAGAACACTGAGGGCTGCCTGCCACAGGCAGGTTTGCTTCATCCCTTAATGTCACTCAGTCCTTGGATGTCAAAGTAATTCCTGATGTTTTGCAGGTGGCTTTATTAATTCACTGCCCTGCATGGCCCCAGCAATGGAACAGGCCCCTCAGAGTGTGCAAGCTCTGCCTGTTTTGAACACATGGGTGTTGTCCTAATTGCAGCTTTCATTGCAGACGAGCTGCAGAAGAATCCATAAACATCATCCCAAAACCAGCCATCATTTAATTCCTAAGGTCTGCTCCAGGTGTCTGAAACAAAGAGTCTGCAGCTGGGAGGAGGAGGAGGGGGGCAGGAAGGGACACATGCATCTGGAGCTCATCTCCTGTCTGCAGTATGTGAGTCCAACAACAGGGAGGCCCTGGGGATGCTCTCAAGTCACCCCATGGGGAAACCCAGAGAGATTTCCTGCAAAAGAGCAGGAAATTGATTCAACAGAAAATCTTGTTCTTAGGTATTCCTATTAAAGCCAGTGCTCCCACCAGATGCTTGGGAAGAAACGGAAACAGGCTCATCCCCATGTGCTTCAGCCACGCTCCTCCCAGCTGAGCTGTCCCTTTCACTTTCAGCCCTGCAGGAGCTGGTGGAGCACCACTTGCCTGGCTGCAAAACTGTTCTTACTCCATGCCTTTCCAAACTGGACTGTCTCACAGCCCTAAGTGAGGAGGATAATCAAACTTCATGTCCCACTTGAGAGCAGGAGTTGGAAGCCAGACCCAGTGAGATTTGGGAATCCCACTCTCCAGCCAGGCAGCTGCTGCTTGGTTCCCTGCCCTGGGCAATGCCCTGCCAGGACCATGGGCACGGCACTGAGGTCTGAGTTTTAGCTGCTTTAAGATTATCCTGCAGAGACCCAAACTCTCCATCGTGCCCTGCCCTACCGGGGCCCTTTGCCTCAGCCCATCATGCAGGTGTTGTTTCTCCAGGCCGGTGTTTTCCCTTCCCCACAGCAACACTCGGCTGCAGCACCAAGCCCAGGCTGTTCCAGAAGGGCTGCAGGGCCCTGACATCACAATAACCCCAACACTGCAGGGGTAGCTCTGGGGCAAAAAGAAGCCCTGCCTCTGCCCCTCACAGTCGCACTGCACACAGGTGAGAGCTCCTCTGGTCCCACACAAACTCCTCAGCCTAAGCCAGGCACGGCTCCCACCAAGCCCCACCTTTTATTCCCTTTCTACCAGGCCAAAGAGAAGACAATCCAGTCAGACACTGTGTGAATTTCAGGGTAAGGGGGAAATCTCTTCCCTCTAACTTACCTTTACTCTGAATTTCTAGGGAATAGTCAACTATCACTGCTTTGGGTATATGAGGAAGTTTAAGGCCCAGGGAAGATCTGACGTGGCTGATCCCATGTCCTGTCCTAAAGCAGAACTGCTTCTCAGAACTAATCTGCAAACCAGCAACCAGAGTTGAGTAAATAATTTCTTTATTTCCCCCAAAGGGATTATGAGATGTTCCCATCTCTGTGCTCCCTCCTCATTATTGAGAACATTTTTCAGCACAAATTAATCCTCAGTTGCAATAGTTCTGCACCATTTCTCCACCAGCTTTTATGATCAAAGCATGCAAATGACCCAGTAATATGAGCAGAAAAGCCCCAGCTATTTCCCTCACAGTCAATCAAGTCATTTTTCCCCTCCTTACAACATGTAATTCAATGCAGCCTGAAAAAATTTAGGTGAAGAGGTTTTAGTCAACCAGATCCCATTATGCTGTGGTGAGATATAGACCCTAATCTGCTCTTTAGTCTGTACATCTAAGCAGCCTCTTACCAGCAGGAGTTTGAGATCAGTGTAGGTACTGCACATGAGCTGTTCCCTGCAGAGGCAGGGCTCTTCCAAAATCACTTTAATTAATCAAAGTAAGCATGACAGAATATGAACCTTATACACAGGTCATAACAGGGTAAATAAAATCCTAAATGAGACAAACCTGGGTGAAGAGTTGAGCAGCACATCTTCCAGTGACACCTCACAGCTCCCTTGAGGAGCTGAATTGCAGTAAGCCACGGGGACTGGTTCTGCAAGTGCCATCCTCGCGTCTGACTCACACAGCACTGTCCCTGCGAAAACAGGTTTGAAAAATGAAAATACAGCCAAACGTCACAGCAAAGCAGCTCCACTGACTTAAGCAAGGCAACCCCAAAGAGGCACAACTCGAGCCTGCTGCATTTGCACGAAATAGGGGAAATTCTGACAGCGGGCATGCTCCGGTCACTGCAAAACCCCACAGCGTAACACCCACAGCAGAACCAGCACGACACCCACAGCTCCCCAAGAGCACCACGAACCAAACAATTTCAATTCCGACTCCCTTTGCCCCAAATGTCCCCCTCGGCTCGCAGCCCCCCCGACCCCTCCAGCCTCACCGCGCATCGCCCGTCCCGCAGCCTCCCCTCCGCAGCCGCTCCGCACCGGCGCCGAGCCCGACGTGTAATATCCTTTATTTTTAAACTAGCGCCCAGGAGGCAGATCTGGAGCATCTTATGTCATGTGCTGCTGCCTTGCAATTGGAAGCGGCTCGTCACCCCACACCGCCGCCTCTTAAGGAGGCTCTGGCCCCACGCCTGCCCGTCAGCCTCGGCACACCGGGGATTTCGGGTCCCTCTGGGGGGACACAGCCCTGGGACACCCCACATTACCCTGTTCTCATCAAAATAAGCGGTTTGCAGCTGGGTTTTTTTGGTGGCTCCCACGCTGCTTTCAGCACTTTGTCTTGGGGGATTTCATCGCCTAAACGAAGTGTTTTCTAAACGCTGATTTTATTTAAGGTTTACACTCATCAAAAGCCTTTGATGCTTATGAGTCGCCAGGCTGAGCTTTAATTGTTTCAAGGGATTTCAAGCTGATTGGAGATGAATCCCATTATCCTTGATCTCTCTAAGAAGTGGATTTTGTGCTGCTATTTTGTACCTGCATTAGACAGACGCATTTGAATAATATGATTTATGAGGAGCGTGTTTGTCTCGATGAAGGACAGGAGCGAAAGCAAAGAGTCCTTTCATGTCACAAATCCGACCCAGCCACGCTGCAGCCTCCTGCCTCTCTGCCGGGAGGAGAAAGCCACGCCAGCCACAACTCAGGGACGTCCCCCTTTCCGCTTACTCATCTGCGCAAGGACACGTTGCTGCTCACGCCACGCTCTGCTACAGCCTGCGAGTCACCACGCCAAAAATAGTTCAATTCACGAGCAGCTGAGAGGGGGATGGCTGCAAAAAACTCCATCTCTGAAGCGCCGAGGTAACTGGCGGACGCTGCCCCACAGCCCGCTCTGGGCTGGAACACCAGAGTGGTTTATCGGGAGTGTGAGAAGAGGGTGTTCTATCAGCAGCCACTCAGAGCTGCCCAGCCTGGAGCATCCCAAACCCACGCGTGGCAGAGCACGCCGCTCCCTGAGCCAGCCGAGCTGTCCCCACGGCCTCTCTCACTCAAGGAAAAGCCGCGCAGAGCCCAGGAGGGACGGACCGCAGCAGCTGCCGTCACTCCTGACCCCCTTTCGCAATGCTGCTCCCACTTTCCTTCCCGGCACCCCACAACGAGGGGTTCAGGGCACCCCAGTGCCCCTGAGGGAAGCTTTGGCCGCTGCACTCATTACAGCCCTCCTCTTGCCAGCTGGGCATTACTGCAGCAACGAAATTTCCAGGGAAAGAGGGAGGCGTTCTCACTCCAGCTATCAGGGATTCATGGCATCCCAGGATGGTTTAGATAGGATAGGACCTTAAAGAACACCCTATTCCACCCCTGCCATGGCAGGGACACCTTCCACTGTCCCAGGCTGCTCCAAGCCCCGGCCAGCCTGGGCTTGGGCACTGCCAGGGATCCAGGGGCAGCCACAGCTGCTCTGGGCACCCTGTGCCAGGGCCTGCCCACCCTCACAGGGAGGAATTCTGATACTAATATCTGATCTAACCCTGCCCTCTGGCAGTGGGAAGCCATTCCCCCTTGTCCTGGTACTCCAGGCCCTTTTAAACAGTCTTTCTCTCTCCCCACCCCCCACTTTTCTTGCAGGCTCCCTTCAGGTCCTGGAAGGCCACAATGAGGTCACCCCAAAGCTTCTCTTCCCCAGGCTGAACAATCCCAATTCTCTCATCCTTTCCTCACAGCAGAGGTGTCCCACCCCTCTAAGTTTCGGGTCCATGGGAGGCTTTCTGCATCACCTTCAGTCACCCAAGAGGAAAAAACTCTTCCCAGTGGAGACCATCCCTGTGTTCTGCCCTCACTGTGCACAACCCTAGGTACACTTGCACCACGAACTGAAGCGCAACCTGACTGTGCAGTTTCCCAAACCAGATATGCATTTTATCCAACCAGCTCAGGTTAGAAGCAAATATTTCCTAATATATACAGACTCCCCCCTAGCTCTGCTCAGCACTGCAGCTCGTCCCTTCCCTCCCTGATGCTTAGCTACAAACAAGGCCACTGGAAAACACACATGTTCCAAGGTTGGGAGGGGATGATCTTTAAGGTCCTTTCCAACCCAAACCATTCCATGGTTCACCAGAGCCAGGTGTAACTCTCAGATCCCAAATGCTCCTCTCCCACCCCACGCTGTTCCCTGAGGAATTAACACACCATGATGTACCACAGGTCTTCGGGAACATGGGGAACACACACCCAAACAAAAACCTGCGGGAAGAAGCCTCCCTTTTAATTAAGCCTGTCTGACTCCTTAAATCATTTAAATAAAAACGTGTTCTGCTTTGAGGGAGCACCATGACCCTGAAGAACTGGAAGTGGAGTGATTTCTTTGGAGCCACTATGGGCCTTCACTGACAAAGCTGAATAAAGGTCTGAGGACCTGCAGACTCGTGACAGCGAATGGGGCAGGAGTGGAGCTTTCATTTCTAACAGGCTTTGGACACACCTTTACCTAAAACACACACAGAGCTTCAACACCACCAGTCCAAATTCAAATTACTGAGCACGTTATCAGCCACTTGACATTTTCCAGCACGGCCACAGTCGGCTTCCTGTGGCTGATTTCTTTGAACCGGTAAAGGCACCACATCCGCTCTGGAGCGCTCTGCTCCAGTTCTCGCTGTCCAGAGCGGCTCCGGGCAATTGCCACATCACCATTAAAAGTGAAACTTGGGCCTTTTTGTTCCTTTGTTCCCTTTAAAGATTTACTAAGTGAGGAAGCAAAAGCTGAGCAACCCGCTCTTCTTCCTCTTAGATAAACTCCGTTTTCAAGGGAGGCAGCAATAAAAGCTTCCTGAGCGCTAAAGGTTTTGTCCTCGGCAGCACCGCTGCCCACAGGTGCTGGGCAGTTACCCCATGCCCTCCTGACGCTGGGGTGGAGAAAACAGGAGGAAAAGTAACTTCAACCTCTATGAGGACGATGAGTGACTGTCACGACTGCACACAGGCACCTTACTCCACCACAGCACCTTCAGAGCTGAGCTTTGGCCAGAGAAAGCCGCCCACTGACCATCGCTCGGTCAGCCAGGCCCAGCTGTCCGGCAGACAGCCACAGAACTCTCCATTTCAGGCACACTGCTCCTCCAGGACGGCGGGATGTTTGAGGTGAATTCCCCAGCAGTGTGACTCACCAGGAGGCTGAGCCGAGCTCCTCTTTCCTAAACTTCTGCTTCACCACACCATGTGCACGGCCGCCGGCGGGGGAAATCCCCTCAGGCCGAGGGGAAAAGCACAGGGCTGTGTTTTCACAGAGGCACCACCTGTGCTCCTGCCGGCTCCCACACGTGGCTCTGTGTCCCCTGGGAGCTGGCACAGGAACATCCCGAGCACTCCGGTCACCTCACAGCATCCAAAACTCTCAGAGCACCGCACCGAGCATCCCGAGCGCTCGGGTCACCTCACGGAGCATCCCCAAACTCTCAGTTCACCTCACGGAGCGTCCCCGATCCCTCAGGTCAGCTCACAGAGCATTCCCGACTCTCAGGGCATCTCAGAGCATCCCAAGCTCCCAGCGCACCTCACGGTCCCTCACGATGGGTTCCTGGACAGCACAGGGGAAGGGACATCCCTTCTCCTCAGACCACCTCCTGCCCTGACCGGGGGCTGGGGGAAACTCGCCCGCTCCCCAACCCACCCTGTGTTCATTTAACCAAAAACCGCCAAGAATTTCCCCTCCGCGCTGCCCAGACACCCACCCACAAAAGACACATCACGAGAAGCACCTGCCGGGATGGTGAACCCCACACTGCAACCCCCGCGGCGGGCGAGCATCCCACACACAGCAGGGCTCGCTGGGGACGCCCAGAGGGGCTGTGTGCAGCTGGGACCCCCCTCCCTCCCTCAGCCCGGGCCGGGGTCGGGCTTTAGGACCGCGCGTTACCTCCGGGCCCGGCGGGCGCGCGCGGCCCCTCAGTAGTTCCCGCGCGCCGCCGGGCGGGGCCCTTTAGAGCGCTCGCGCTTCGGGGGCGTGGCCATTTCAGCCTCGCCCCGCCCACTCTGCCCTTTCGGAACATCCCATTGGACGAGACGGCGGTGGGCAGAGACGAGGCCACGCCCCCTTCGCTGAGGAGAGGCGCACCGCAGCGCGATTGGAGGAGGAGGCTGTCAATAACGGCCAGGCCACGCCCCCTCCCCGGCGCGGGTTACCCGCGGTCAGTGGCCGGCGCGGTGTCCGGAACAGCGGGAATCGGGAATCGGCTGTGCCGGACACCGGGAATGGGCTGGTTCTGGGCCGGGAACACAGCCCAAACACTGCCCCGGGCTGTGCTGCAACAGCGTGAAGCTCTGGAGCACCTGGGGTGCTTTGGTGGTGTGGGGCGATGCAGCAGAAGTTTTCGGGAAAAGGAGGATGACAGCCCGAATGCTTCCGAAAGCTGTTTTTTCCCTAAAATAAAGTAAGGTTAAGGGCGAGGTTCAATAGCACAAGAGGAAACGGCCTCAAGTTGCGCCAGGGGAGGTCTAGGTTGGACATTAGGGACAATTACTTCATGGGAAAAGTTGTAAATCACTGGAACAGGCTGTGCAGGGCAGTGGCGGAGTCACAGTCCCTGGAAAGGTTCCAAAAAAACGTGGATGTGCCACTTGCGGACATGGTTTAGCGGCGACCACGGGCTGACGGTTGGGTTTGATGGTCTTGGAGGTCCTTTCCAGCCCTAATAATTCCGTGATTCTGTGAAGAAGGATTTTCAAATGAGGCCCTGAGCAACAACAACCCTTTGACCAAACGAAAGAGGAGGTGGTTCATGCAGAAGCTCTTGGGCAGTTCTAGACAGGGCAAGATGCAAGATGTGCTCCACCCACAGCTGGGGGGGAACAGTCCAACGTGGAGCACAAATCTCCAGGGAGGAATCAAAGCGGGCTTTTAGCTTTAGGGATAGAGGGGACCAGAGGCCCCCTGTACTCCAGGGAGGAGCAGTGTGGGGGCTGGCAGAGCACAGCCCTGAGCAAACCAGCCCCGTGCTGTTGTTTTCCAGTCAGCACAAACCAAGGACACGGGCTGGAGCTGCTGAGCAGCACCACAAGCACAAGCACTGGGCAGCTCTGGCCGTGATGTCCAGGGCCCCCATCACCAGGCTGGGGCAGAACCTGTGGTCTGGTGGCAGCTCCACCATTTCCTGCCCTCCCTGGGTCTTGATTGTTTCAGCTGGAATCCAACAGTACATATTTATTTATTTGTTTGTTTGTTTTTAAGGGTTATGATCAGGTGGATCCATCCAACTGTTCTCAGTTGTTCCTGGCTGGAAAAGCTGCAGAAAAGCCAGGATTTTGTTTATCCTGTTAGGAAAACAGCTGTATCTGTGAAATGAATTATTGCTGCTATTTTTCTGCTGCAGACCAAGAATTCCAAGCCATTGTTTTTGTCCTGTGAATTTTTCTCTGCCTCCTCCCACTGCCCAGAGACATTCCCCACTCACACAGGGAGGGGAGGGTATGGTTCTCACCGTTCAGCTGATGAGCAAACCTAAGGAATATGTCATTAGGGAGGCTCCTGCCAGAAGGTCAGGCTGCAGCTGGAGCAGTGGCAGGGCCAGAGGACAGAGCAGTGCTGGGGATACTGCAGCTATAAAACAGCATCAGCACAGCAAGACACGGGTGCCAAGGCGGCCTCAGGAGCCCTGCGCTGTCCTCTGGCCCAGGCACCTCCAGTTCTTGCTGTGGCTGTTTCCCATCTGCGCTCTGATGATTCCCTTGCAGCTCCTCACGCTCCCATCCCTCCCCAGCTGTCTCACCTCCTCCTCTCTGCAGCCCCTCCAGCGTAGCTCCATCCTCATTCAGATGGCAAATTCATTTTGAAGAGCAAGACAAAAGAATCATTGGTGAGACCTGTAAAATTCAGACTCCTGACCTTCATCCTCCAGCCTGCCCTGGTCCTCAGCCAGGACCTGCTGTGCTGACGAGGGGCACATAATTCCCAGTGAACCAAGCAGAGCTCCAGGGGCACAGCCCAAAGGTTAACTCAAGTGGCAGGAGTCACTAGTTCTATTTTTGGCCATTCTCTGAGCCAAAAAATTACCTCGGGTGAGTGGCTTTTTTAGTGCTCCCTGTGTGCTTGCCCATCAAACCGAGGCTGCATCACTCCCAAGATAGATCCCGTGGTGTTTGCTGAACTCCTGCTGGTTCTGGGGCCACAGGGGACCACGCTGGTGGTGAAGGACCAGGTAAGAGCAGAGATGAGCACAGGTGGTCCTCGGGCAGCCCTGCCACGGGCAAGACAGGGGCTGATACCTCGGAGTTATTATTGATTGGTGATAACACAGCACAGCCCTTTATAAACAAACAGGGAGTTGTTAAGCTTGGAATAGCAAACGCACCGGAGTGACTGGGCCTCTGCTCAAACAGCTCCTTTGCTGGCTGTGTGTTTGCCAGGAATTAACTCCTGGGGAGCCACAAGGTTCTCGTTTTCTGAGGCACCAGGAGCAGGGTGGCCCCAGCAGCTTCAGGAAAGTGAAGGAACCAGGACCAGGATGGGCTGGGGGTGACCCAGCGGAGAGCAGCTCTGCAGAGAAACACTCGGGAGGGGATTACAACCCCAGGAGGGACAACGGGACATTGGGAAGAGTGGGGCCAGCAGGGCAGGAGTGAACCTGCCCCTTGGTCCTAGTGAGGCACATCTGGAGCGGTGTCCAGTGTCCAGTTCTGGCTCCATGGTTCAAGAAAGACAAGGAACTACTGGAGAGGATCCAGCGGAGGCCACAAAGATGATGAGGGGTCTGGAGCATCTGAGACAAGGAGAGACTGTGGGAGCTGAGCCTGGTTAGTCCAGAGAGGAGAAGGCTGAGAGACGATCCCATCAATCCATACAAATATCTCCAAGGCGGGTTGTTGCCCTGATTTTCACAGTTCTTCAATGTTTTTAATGCTGTAGATAGAGTTCTCACACACTTTCTGTAAACATAAGCCATGTTATGCTAACCGTGTCTCTTGTTTGCATTCTTTCTCCTAAGGCAGAGACGCTTGATAGATTTTTCCTTTGACCTATGTGGTTGAGGGGTGGCAATTTCACCCTCCAATCCTCCAATCCACGGTGTTTTCTAAGAATGTATAAATAAACAAGTGCAGGTCCTTTCTGGGCCCTTGGCATCCTGATCCTGACAACTGGTCTGCGTGTGGTTCTTTCGTGTCCAAGTGCGACAGCAGGTGCAAAGAGGATGGTGCCACTGCTCAGTCGTGCCCAATGACAGGATGAGGAGTAATGGGCACAAACTGAAACACAAGACAAACACCTCAACAAGAGGAAGAACTTCTTTACGTTGAGGGTGGCCAAGCACTGGAACAGCTGCCCAGAGAGGTTATGGAGCCTCCCTCTCTGGAGACATCCCAAACCCATCTGGACATGTTCCTGTGTCACCTGCTCCGGGTGACCCTGCCTTGGCTGGACGGGGTCATTTCTGGTGACACAAGATCAGGAGAGAGGAGGTGGCCACAGGTTCAGCAGCCTCAAGCTGTGCTGATAACACAGGCACGACATCGAGGGCAGGACCAAAACCTCCACAGAATCCATTTTGTTCCCGTTGGTAAATCTGTGGTGAGAACACACATAAAGCCTTCAGTTCATGCTCTGCTGGGTCAGTTACAGCAGTGTCTGGGCTGTCTGTGCTGGGATGTTACAGATTTTTGCCTCTGTGACAAAAGTCACTCTTTCCCAAGTATAGACGCACTCCTGGAGGGATTTGAAGATGTGGAGATGTGGCACTCAGGGACATGGTTTAGTAGGGGGCTGGCAGTGTTAGATTATTTGCCTTGGTGATTTTAAGGGTCTTTTCCAACCTAAATAATTCCACGATGCCTTCACGTTTCGGCCTCACCTTGACATTTCCAGGTATCTCACGTGACTAAGGTGGGGGGAGATACCAGCAGGGACAGAGCTGTCCCTCACAAGACAAGAGCATCAGGATAAGAGCAAAGGCCCAGGATAAATGCAGACTGGGGCCGTGGGATTCCAGGTGTGTGAAATTTCAAACCACCCCACTGTGGGCAGGGACTCTGGTGCACAGGTTTGGTGGTGACACACGGGCTGGCTGCTGCTTCTTCTTCACCTCTGCCACAGCTTTCCTGTGCCCTACAGAACATCACCCTGGTGTAATTTCCATTTGCAAGTTCTTTCCTTTCCTGCCTCAAGCAAAGCATCATCTCTTCATGCAACTGTGGACAGAGAGTGGGAATAAGTTTCTTCTTCAGCTTAATCGTTCCCCGTACAGAACGAGCCCTGTCTGCCCATCTGAACTGCCCAACACAGTTTACATAATTCTCACTTTTATCACCAGCCCTGGCACTGGATCTGGGAGCTATTGTGGGCTAGGATTCCTCTGATAACGCTCCCAAATTCCCAGCTCCAGAGTCGCTGGTGGCAAGTGACTCAACCCGAGCTGTTGTACCTCAGGACATTGACTTGGAAGATAACGGGGCGTGGGCAGCAATGAAATACTTCAGCAATTTCCACTCGGAGGAGAAGATGAATGTGATGAGGAAACAGGCTGGAAACCACGTGGTCACAAAGCAGGAAGGGAGACAGAAGAGTCTCTTCATACTTGAGTCATTTCTAGACCTCAACTGCTCACGGTGTCCTTCCCATCAAGGACTTGCAACATCTTTTCTGGTCATGTGAAAGGGTCTACAGCAAATAGGTGTGGGGAATATTGGAAAAACCCCCAAAAAACACAGCCCAAAAGCACTCAAACACAACAAAAAGACACACACACTGAAATCCCCACCAAATTATGCTTTAGATTAATATCCAACTCTCAACTGTCATAAATCAGCAAAGCCAAGGACTCATCACCGGGACACACCAACTGATAAGTGACCTTTATCTGCCTCTGTCTGTGATTAAATGAGTGCTCTGCAATTCTCATAAATAAAACAGGGCAAAAACTATTTACCCTGGCCTGTCCTGGGCATAAACTCCTTCTTAATTGTTTTTTAATATTCATTAAAAACTGCACATTCATGGATTTTGAAACAACACAGAGCGGGCAAAGGCTGTTTATGCAATATGCAGAGTGTAGTGTGTGGAATACATATTTATAAAGCCTGAAAAGCAGTGGAGAATTAGGATTTCTTGGCTGTATAATTATTTAGTTTGATGTTAGATATCACCTCACTTCAGAGGCCATGTCTATATCCTCTGAACATTAAACCTAAACCCAAACTGCAACGCTGTCTATGCCCACAGGTAATCCCAGTCTTGGAAAAAATCCGCTCGAAAGCCATTTGCTCTAAAATGAGACAGCTACAGAAGCTGCATGGAGAAGAGTTGTTTGTAACCTCAGAAAAAAATCCAATTGCACTCGCAGAACTTCAGTAAAAACGGAATTCTCTCTTTTCTCTCGCTGCTGGAGGCCGAGAGCGGCAGGATTCTCCCCCATCCCCAAGCCAAGGGACTCGGTGGCAGTGGTGTCACAATGTTTGCCCGGCAGAGCAAGGCTGTGCCCTGGCTGCCCTCCCCACTCAGGCTGTGTTGTAAGCAGGAAAGGGATGAATGTGTAACCAGCGACACGGAAACGAGCCCTGTCCCCTGGTGACACGGGCCAGGTGCCGCTCTGGGGGACAGCACCAGCTGACAACTTTCTGCTGACAACTTTTTGCCTGAGCTGGAGTGAGGTGCGAGACCTCTGCACCTGCAATTCAAGTGTTAATAATCCACAGGGCCACTTAATCATTTTGTGTGGTTTTCAACCATAAACCCACCGGAGTAAAACAGTTACAGAGCTTTAAGGCTCTCACAGCCACGAGGATGTTGAGCTTCCCTGTGTCAACAAACCCAACCTTTCTGCTTAATATTCAGATTCCAAGCTTCCAGCAGCGTGCCCAGGGGGCCAAGAGGACCAGTGGTATCCTGGCTTGTACCAGTGGCCAGCAGGACCAGGGTAGTGCCTGTCCCCTTGTGCTGGGCACTGCTGGGTTCACACACCAAATCCTGGGTTGGTTTGGGCCCCTCACGATTAGAAGGACATTGAGGAGCTGGAGCATGTCCAGGGAAGGGAACGGAGCTGGGGAAGGGTCTGGAGCACCAGCCTGACGAGGAGCAGCAGAGGAGGTTCTCTCCAGGCGCCTCAGAGGCTCTTCCTCACTGCCAAGCAGGTGCCGAAGGTGCCATCGCCGTGCGTTTTGTTGATTTTGTGCCCCCTCCCCACCACATCACCCACGCCCCTCACTTTGATCCTGTCCACCCCTCCCTCAAGGCTCCTGGTCACTCTGTTCTCAGCATCTGTGGTTTTCTGACAAACGAGAGGAGCCTCATTCAAACTCACTCACCAGAAAACCTGTGCTTGGTGCAGAAATCCCGTTTAAACCCTGCACTGGGGCTGTTCAGTCGCTGAGGGTTTAATTCCACAGATGTTGCCTCCGTTGCCTCTGTGTTGACAGAAGCTGTGTGGATTTAGTCATATCAATATGACTGCACTTGATTGCATCCAAATTGTGGACACATCCTCCTTCTGTGGGCTCAGGAGGCTGCAGCTCCCTGCAGGGAGTGGCACACAAAAACCCACAGGCACTGTTTTCTTTCCATGACTTTATACAGTGTTTTTTTGCGGAATTTCCAGGCAGCTGCAGCCAAACCAAACAGATAAAACGGCAGATAAATGCTTGGTCCTTTAAATCTCGTGAAAGGAAATTTCCAGGGTGGGAGGGGAAAGAGAGCATTTGAGGTTTTAGCTGTGCTAAAAACTTGTTAGGGGGAAGATGTGAGGTTGAGAAGAGTGACCTTTCCAAATCCCACATTGTGCAGGGAAGGCTTTGCCAGGGATTGTTGGGATACGACCCAAGGGAGGCAGGAAAAAGAGCACGGGAAGGGCTGAATGCCGTCTCTTGTTTCTCCCACCTGCAGAACTCACCTGTTTGCTTCCAGGCTGGAGGAAAACAATGCTCTGGACCACTGCCAGGACAGGCCAGAGCATCCTGTAACAGCTGGAATTCATTTTCCTGCTGGAGAGATGCGTGGGCAGAGCAGGACAGGGTACGGTGCCACCGGGAAATTCCAGCACGGCCTTGGCACAGCCACGCTCAACAGATTTCTCCTCTCAAGCCCAGCCAAAAGCACTGAAGAACGTTGTTGCCTGACCAGCAGCAAGGTCAGGAGTTTGTGATGCAGAAAATGCAGCTCTGGGGCTATGGTTGGAGCAGGATCTCAGCCTGGGGTATCAACCCACGGGACGTGGCAGCTCCATGAGGGAAAAGCCGCAGTTTGCACCAGTCCCACTGGAGTTTCCTGGAAACAGCTGGGATGGAGATTTAATCCGTTCCTAAGTGCATCCCTGCCTGCCAAACCAGGACCTCCCCCACGTGCACCACAACCTGAAATGATTGTGCATGAAATGATGGTGAGGTTTGGTTTTCTTGCTGAGGTGTTAAAGGGAAGATCCCCGATCACAGATGAGATGCTCCTCATAACTCGCACGGGATGGTGCTGTTGATCCTGGGACACAGAGAGGCTCCAGTTCAGGCTCCAAACGTTTTGCACTGAGCTCAGCAGTAAAGAACAGCATGGAGAGAAACCCAGAATCCCAGAATCATTAGGGTTGGAAAGCACCTCCAAGGACGAGGGGAAGCTGACACAGAAATCTCCCAGGTAGGAAAGTGCTCTGTGGGTTGGTACCTGTGTAGGAATAGGGATTCTCCCGTTTAAAACAAGCAAACTTTTTCTTTAAGCAAAAATCCCAAGGGCAATTTTTGTGTTTCTTTCGGTTTCAATCCTTTGGGAATTTTTTTAACTCAGGAAACAATTCAAAGGAATAGTTTCATTTAAGGTTTCATTTCCAGCACCCAAAACAACAGTATTTTTCATGGATAGACACAAGATTTCAAAGGATCCCACTACCTTTACAGGGAATTTGCTTTCATCAGAAGACTATTTTTCTGCCAAAACCTCCCTTTAGTGAAATCAAATCAATCAGTGAGATCTCTGGGCGGGATTAGGTTCGAGCTGAATTCCAGTTTGCTTTGAGGAACGTGCCCTCCTGTGGGTAGCAGAGACAGCTGCAGCAAACTGCTCCTCGGGGAGAAAACAGAGGGAACAGAAAAAAATCAAACTTCTCTTTCTTTACCAACAACTTTTTTAAATGAGTCTCCCTCCCCCAGACCCTGGTACTGCGTGAGAGGAGTGAGATCTGGCTCGTGATCAGGCTGGAAGAAACAAGGAAAAATGAATCCCAGTGATCAGCTTGGCACAAGAGGTGGCAGACAGGTCCCAAATTAAAAATAACAGCGCTGTGGTGGTTCCCTGGGATCCCAGCAGGGAACTGCCTGATCCCAGGGGCTGCAGGGGTTCTCAGAGGTGTGCTGGGCATTACCAAGAATTTTCAAGCATTATCAAGTGCTCAAAAATACGTGGCTGTGGCACCTGGGGACAGGGTTGATGGTGGCCTTGGCAGTGCTGGGTTGCTGCTTGTATTGGATGATCTCAGAGGGCTTTTCCAGCCTCACTGGCTCTGTGATTGTGTGAATTTCAGGATGTTGCTGTCACCCGAGCTTTGGCTCTAAGGGAACAATATCTATTATCTGGAACAATAATTGGCACTTTGGGAAGAACAGGAGCACATCCAGATGTGTTTTATATTTCTTTTCCAGAGGAACGGGCGCTGCTCAGCGGGGAACTGTGCCCTAAAAATTAAAGTGGCAACAGAGCTGCAACAACACATTGGAGGTGACATTAAAGGAGAGAGGACCAAGGGATTTCATTCAGCTCTCAGTAAATCCAAGTGATAATTCAGGATCAGCATGGTGCAATTCAGTGTGGCCCAACTCGGTGCACGGTGCTCCAGCAGGAATAAATGACCACAGGATAAAAAAATAGCTGTTTATTGAGTGTTTTTTGGGAAAGGTCTGGATTTTTCCAGCGGGAAAACCAGAGGATTGCTTCATTTGTAAAACAAGAGACTGAGGGAATAAATGAGAACAACCTTCAAACACATCAGGGGGTTTTAAAGCAAATCTGTTAATCTGGTCTCAGTTTCCAGGAGTACAGGTGGATGTTTATATGTACTAGATGACTTCTCAGAAACTATTCAATCTCTATTTTCTATTTTACTGCATGTTTCCCCTCACCTAAAAGTTGTTCTTTTTAAATATCCGTGGCTTAAGCATCACCGACCCATTAAAAATGCAAGTTATTTTTCTTTGGAGCTTCTCGTGTGTCCGTGGTGGTCAGACACACAACTCCATGAATTCTTCCAGTGTGATTCTCGGGATAATCTCTCAAAAGCAGGAACAGCAACCCCAAATCTGCAGGTGGACCACACGCTAACCAGTGTCTCCAATTTATATTGCCCTACTCAGTCACTTCCTTTTCCAGTAACTCCTTTCCCGGAGTGTTAGGTAAGAAAAGTAATAATCCTGTGGTGTTTGGAGCGGGCTGTGTTATTGGAGTCTCCATGGGTACAAATTCCACACACTTCCTTGGCCGAGGCTGGGACATACTTTTCAGAAAACGTTGCAGAAAAAATACATCATAAAAGCTTTTTTTATTGCATGTCAGGAAGGTGATCCTGGAAATCGTGAAATTCCTGATGGGGATTTTTCAGAGCAATTGGTGGTGATTCTGCTGAGTTTGACTGTGCGGGGAAAAACCCATAAAACCCCCACAAACAGAGCTATTTCGTAAAGCTTTATAAAAAATGCTGCTTTCCTTGGCAGCACCTGCATTCAAAAGATATGAGAGCGACGTAGAGCCTGGGTTGGGTTTCATTGACAAAACAAAACAGGACAGGAGTGGAGGACCATCCAGCCTGGCCTTGGGCACTGCCAGGGATCCAGGGGCAGCCACAGCTGCTCTGGGCACCCTGTGCCAGGGCCTGCCCACCCTCCCAGGGAACAATTCCTTCCCAATATCCCATCCAGCCCTGCCCTCTGGCAGTGGAAGCCATTCCCTGTGTCCTGTCCCTCCAGCCCTTGTCCCCAGTCCCTCTCCAGCTCTCCTGGAGCCCCTTTAGGCCCTGCAAGGGGCTCTGAGCTCTCCCTGGAGCCTTCTCCTCTCCAGGTGAGCACCTCCAGCTCTCCCAGCCTGGCTCCAGAGCGGCTCCAGCCCTGGGAGCAGCTCCGGGGCCTCCTCTGGACTGGCTCCACGTCCTTTCGCCGTAGTCCCAGCACTGGGCTCGGTCTGTTTGTCCTTAGATGATGATTTTATGTCACAGGCCGCTGCTTCTCCCCTCACGCTCCGCATCCCCCGAGCTCCG
>VXBT01000866.1:10021-21835 GCA_013400235.1 Oriolus oriolus | reverse complement strand
CGGGAACCGACACCGCCCGGCCGGCGGGGGGGCGCGGCCCCCGCGGCACCGCCGCTCCCGGCGCGGGGCTTCCCGGAGTGCCGCGCTCCCGGCTCCGCGGGCGGCAGGGACGCGGCGCTGCCGGGGGTGCCACCCGGCTCCGGGAGGGTGCGAGCCCCAAAGTGTCCGGTCAGGGTCGGGAGNGGAGGGGACACGGGGCAGCGGCTCCGCTGGGTTCGGAGCCGGTACCGCTCCGCACTGTACCCGTCCCCCTCCCCGCGCGGTCCCCGTGCCCCTCTGTGTGTTCCCCTCTCTCTGTGCTGTCCCCGTCCCTCTCACCGTGCTGTCCCCGTCCCCCCCGAGCGCTCCTCCTGCTCTTTGGGGGTGGAGGGAGGTGGTTTCAACTCCAGCTCATCCCTGGAGTTTGCCAGAGCTGGGAGATCCCAGCGCTCGCTTTCGTGTCGGGCTTAGAAACGAGGGAAAATCGCAGCGAGACCTATTTGCAAGCATCTGCCGTCTGTTCTCGACGCGGTTTCTCCTGTTTGTTTTGAATAAAGTGTGTTGTGAAACAAGATTCATCTCCTGTTAGAGTGGGATTTTGTGGACGTGCCTGTTTCAAGCGTGAGTTTCCACTGCCTGATTAAATCTTTCCATTCTTTTTACTTAGATAGCACTCCGAAGCCTTAATTTTGGCTTTGCTATTGAAAGAGGCAAGACTTACTAATTAAAGAGCAGGATAAATAATAATTTTATTAAATACTGTTAAATCTACTTTACCTTTTTGCATTTGGAATGTCCTTAAACTGAGGCTTTAACTGGTAGGTTAAACTGAAAGCTCAGCTTCAGAATCATTTAGTCGAGGCTTTTTTCATCTGCTTTTGCTCAAACTTTTCAACTCTATCTTGGTTACAAATCATTTGAGAATAGAAAGTAACGTCTGGTTTAGAAAAAAAGAAAAAAAAAGTCTTAAAATACCAGCCTTAAGCTCCTGGGCTTCCCTCTCTGCCTCTGCTGTTTCACTTTTCGGTCTGAGTTTGCTTCAGTCAGTTTAGGATCAGTTCAGTCTCAGGTTTGATTTTAAAGTGCCATGTTTAGTAGAAGGCAGCCTGTGGAAGGGGGGGCATTTTGGGAGGCTCTTTCATGGTTACCTCATTCAAGGTGGGTTGAATCACCCTCTGACTGTGTCTGCTGAGAGAGTTTGGGATGAAGAGAGTTTGATTTCTGGGTGGCTGGAGTCAGGTGAGGCAAAACCCCCAAGGCAGGACCTTGCAGGACTTTGTAGGACCAGCCTGTGGGGTGCTGGATATGTGAAAATCTTAGCTCATGTTTTTTAAAAAAACAACACATCCAGCTGGGTCTTTCCCTCTCAGTGCCGCTGTCCTGAGGGATGGGAGATGTATTGGAATTCTGTGAGATGTGCTGCATTTGCCCTGGGGTTACACAGCTGCGGGCAGGCTCTGGGGGTTTGGTGTTTTAAGCCGTTGGAGTTGGTGCTCTCAAACCGTGAGGTTTGGAACTGCTCATCTTTTCAATCGGAATCTGGGTTCTCAGGTAACAACAGGATCTTGGCCTGAAGGCTGAAAGCGCAGGCAGAAGGGGTTGACAGCTGGAATTTCTTTGTCCCTGCTTGCTTCCTGCAAAGCAGGAATGATCCCAGTGCACTTGGGGATGGGGATAGGAGCATCCACTGCCACCGAGGAAAGCCAGAGCCAGGTCCCTCACAGCCACCAGGGACTCCCACAGACAGTCCCTGCTTTGCATCTCCCTGCTGGGCCATTTGCATCTCACGAATTCCTCTCAGGGGAGCGTGTCCCTGTCCTGGGGCCCTGTGTGCCAGCTCTGTTCCTGGGGAGGGGTCTGAGCCGGTGGGAAATCCACAGCACCCGCACAGGGGGTGAGACCTGCAGGCAGCACACTGGGGCTGTGGCCAGCAGCAGATTCTTCTCCTTTAGCATCAGATTTGCCCTCTTCAGGGTGTTTTGTAGGATTGCCATATAAATTTGTAGAATTGCCTTATAAATTTGTAGGATTACCATATAAATTTGGAGCTTTGGCCTATAAATGGAGGCCTTTCCTTCATCAAGGGACTTGGCACCACATTAAGCCCCTATAGCTGTGCTGGGAGTGAGGGATGGGGTCACCCATCCCAAGACTTAAGGCCAAGTGTGGTCTAGAGAGAGTTGCTGTTAAATCGTGTGTTAGGTATGTGAAGGTACATCAGAAATGCACTCTCTGTGTCCTTCTGTGCGTGTAAACACCATCAGACCCATCCCTGGAAGTGTCCGAGGCCAGGCTGGACGGGGCTCGGAGCAATGTGGGATTGTGGAAGGGTGGAACGAGGTGAGATTTCAGCTCCCTTCCAACCCAACCTGTCCTGGGATTCCGCAATCATTGAGCAGCCAGTGCCTCTGATGACATCATGTGTCCTGGCTTTTTGGGGGAAATCCTCCAGCTGAGAGTATTCCCTGCCACTAAAAGTCACTTTCTGCCACAAAATAACTTCGGGGCTGCCACAAAGGCGGCGGAATAGACGGCGCCAGTCATTGTCTTTAAATAGTCCCCTGCTTGTAACACCTCGGAGCACCGACAGCTGCCACGTTTAATCACAACATGTTTTCCCTGCTGATACAGGCCCGTAAACAGAGCCGCTTTCGCGTATTCCAGCCCATTTCCCCCGCTCGCTTTTAGCCCTTCCCGAGCTAAAAGCGGAGTCCGGGCGCGCTGCTGATTCAACAGGCGGATCCCGCCCGCTCGGCTCCTCCGCCGGAGTTTCTGCTGGAGGCTACCGAGTTATATTTAACCCGAGCTCTCCTTCCTCTCCCTGCCTCCCTCGGAACAAATGCCAGCGCGGTGCAGGGCTGGATCCCGGCCAGAGGGAGCCCAGCATGCCAGGGCTCGCCCGGGCTTGGGGATTGGGATCCATCGGGATCCATCGGGATTGCGCTGCCGATATTTGACACGCAGGGAAGGTTTCTGTCTGTAATCCGCGCTTTGAGACGCGTTGTTTTGTCTTATTTGGACTGGCAGGTCTTTATTCCTTTGTTCAAACACTCACAAATCCAGCTTATTGTCTGGGAACGTGCCGGCTTTCCCACGTCGGGATGTGTCTGTCCGAGCAGCTTATGGAGTAATTCTCCAGAAATACATGAAGAGATGACAAAACCTTCCTTCAGCACGAACCATGGACCCCTTAACGCACTGAGCAAAGAGGAATCCGAGTATCTTATGGACTAATTATCCATAAATTCATAAATAAATGACAAAACCTTCCTTCAGCACAAACCCGAACGCCCTGAGCAAAGAGGAATCCTTTTGCACAGGGCACTTCCTAGAGTCACTTTTCTTAGCACACAAAGCACAGAGGAAATTGTTTCAGGGTTGTATTAATACGCAAATTGTTTTCATTCAGGGGGGAAAGCAGAAAAAACAAACCCACCTTCAGCTTTGGGTGATGTTTTATGAGAAATGGCAATGTTTGCATTTCAGAAATGATTTCAGGGCACGTTAATATACAAAATATTTCCAGGTAGGAAGGGAAAGGAGAAAAAAACCAAACTTACTTTCAGCTTTGTGTGATATTTTATGAAAGATGGCGATTTCTGGAGAAGTTGAATTGTTGTTAATTCAGCTGAGCTGCTAAAACAATACGTAGTTATGTCTAGACATGTGATTTCATGTCAGTGAGTGAGAAAATCTTCCTCTTCCCACAGTATTCCTGCTCACTTATGTCACTGCAGGGGTTAGGCAGCAATAAAGTTCCAAGGTGTATTTGAAATTGCAACAGAAGCAAGAAGTTTCCCAAACAGAACTTTAGAAACTGTTTTGGTTCGCTGATCTGATCATAAAATCACAGAAGAACCTTTCCCTGAGATCCATCCCCAACCTCCCCTGACACAACTTCGTGTCATTCCCTTGGGTATTTCCCGATGTTCCTCAGGAGCGACGAGCTGTGGAAATCCCAAGTGAAGGCATTTGAAAAGTCATTTAAAGGCAATTCATAAGTTTGCTTTTTTCCTGACTTAGTTTTCTATTAAGAAATTGTTTTTCTGAGCTTGATAAATGCCAGAGAAGCATTGTACAAATGTGTCGTGGGAGGAAGCTTTGCAAGAGGTTGATGACTGAACATTGCAGTCAAAGGAACAGGTCACAGAATGCTGCACCAGTAATGACTTTCCTATAGAGAACATGCAAACAAAAATCAGATGCTTTGTTTTCTTGTGCCAAATCTGAAAGAAACCCTCAGTGTCTCCAGCAAGAAGCTGACAGAAGTCATAATTATATTGACTGCAGAGATGTTCCTCCCTGATGCTGCATTTAGCTCACTGCATATTCACCATCCAGGTTCCACAAATCATTTTTTTTCCTGTGTGAGGGGGTTTTTCTTTGGCTTCATGTGCAGAACGTTTGTGAGGACAAACACCAGCAGGTACCTGCGTGCAGGCTCTGAGGAGGAGCAGCTCGAGACACGTCCCTGTCTCCCCTGGCAGGGTGGCTCCATGCTCTGACTTCTTCAGGGCATCTCTAATCCTTCCAAAGTCTCATCCTGGCAAAGGAAACGTGGAACACGAGCAGGATCAAAGCAGAGGCAGGAGGTCCAGGGGCTGGCACCGTGTAGCAGCATCTCTGAATCAGGAGCTGGAGTGGCAGGACAAGGGGGAATGGCTTGAAACTGAAAGAGGGGAAATTTAGGTTTGATAACCGAAGAAATTCTTCACAGTCAGGGGGGTGAACCACAGGTTTTCCAGAGAAGCTGTGGCTGCCTCATCCTTGGAAGTGTCCAAGGCCAGGTTGGACGGGGTGGCCTGTGGAAGGTGTCCCTGCCCATGGCAGGGGGTGGCACTGGATGGGCTTTAAGGTCCTTCCAACCCAAACCATTCTGTGATTCTGTGTTTACACATAAAATCGTATTTTCCCCATCCCTTCCAGAGAAGAGGATCCTGGCTGGATTTACTTCTCTCCTGTGCACATTTTCCCTTTCCCATCAGGAACTGAACCTGTGCTCCAAGCTCATAAACATCCCGTCTGCAGCCGTGCTGGGGATGAGTGAATCCTTGTGGACTCAACACGTCAGCAGCAAATCCAGGTGTGAAGAGAGATGGTTCTGCCTCCATGGCTGAGTTTTGGAAGTGCCCCACTCGTTTGGAAACACGAGGATGAAGCCAGTGCTGAGTCTGTGCGGGGAGGCACCAGTAATTCAGGAATTTCTCTGGGATTACGTGGCTGGTGGCTCTGTGAGGTTAACACGAGGCAAAGGGTCCCGCTGAATGGAGCCCGTAATTAAGGATGCCTCTTCTGGAGGTGTCACGAGTTAAGACTGACAAGAAACATCAGGGGAAGAGGAGAGAAGGGAAGAGGCGGGGGTGGGGTGATTACAGGCAAACAACCTCAGCAGAATTAGCAATTTCCTTAACCACCACCTGGTTAGTCATTGTCAGACTGTTCCTTAGTATCAGCTTAAGATCCCATTGCCACCATGACAACCCTGGAACTGTTCTGGAGAATTTCTGGCTTAACACACAGCTGATTAAACATTCACCCTGCTCAGGGAATTATATCAGTTATTCTCCTTCTTCTGACTTCTGGTGTCTGGGAGTCCTGGAGGCTTTAGATAAAGCAGCCTCACACCGACAGGTAAAACCCCTGCACTGCCCTTGCCCTTGTGCAGCTGAGCAGGGGCAGAGTGGGACACTTGACAAGGACTTTTTTTCCCCCTAAGACAGTGATTAGAGAAACCAGGGCACTGAGCACTGGATTTTTATTATTATCATATAGAAACATCCAGCAGTGCTACACCGCAACGCAGTGATGGCCTCAGTGCAATGCTGGTGGGAGTTACTGTGTTTCCTTGATTTGGGAAGGTTATTTGTGATGGATGAGTGTCTTCTGGAATGGACCTGAGCAGCTGGTGATGGGTTTTGCACAGAAGATTTCCCATGTTTTAGGTGCTGATGGAGTGGAGCATCAACTCATGTGAAAGGGAATGGTTTTAAACTGAAAGAGAGGAGGTTTAGATGAGCCATCAGGAAGGAATTGTTCCCTGTGTGGGTGGTGAGGCCGTGGCACAGGTTGCCCAGAGAAGCTGTGGCTTCCTGGAAGTGTTCCAGGCCTGGCTGGGTGGGGCTTGGAGCAACCTGGTCTGGTGGAAGGTGGCAGGAGGTAGAACAGGATGAGCTTTAAGGTCCTTTCCAACCCAAACCATTCTGGGATTCTTTTTCTGTTCCCTGCTTGGCTTCCTCCAAGATCTGATCCTGAGCTGAGCTGATGCTTGATGATGTGTGGGTTGGCTTAGTGCTGATGGTACCTAGGACGGGTTCAGTTAGTGGCTGGTAATTTACAGTTTCACAATTAGATGATTTATTAATTATCCTTTACTTGGTGTATGAAGGAGGCTGCTTAACAAGGCACAGGAACTCCGAATGCAGTGGCATTTCTCTCTCCATCACCTCGTGCCCACGGTGGGACAGGGTGTCACCAGTGTCTCCAGTGTCCAGGACAGAATTGTGCCTCCACCTGGACAAGGCAGGGCTTTGCTGGGGAGTGTGGAGAGAGCAGCGTGTCCTTCCTGAGCCTGTTCCTCACTGCTGCCAAACCTTCCCAGCCTGCTCAGCCCTGCCGGGATACAAACCTGGGGAAGGGGCTGAGGAGCGGCTGAGGGCACTTGGCTCGTTCAGCCGGAGCAGAGGAGGCTGAGGGGAGGCTCCTCGGGGGCTGCAGCTCCTCCCGAGGGGAGGCGGAGGGGCAGGGGCTGAGCTCTGCTCTGGGCCAGGGACAGGAGCCCAGGGAACGGCTGGAGCTGTGTCAGGGCTTGGGATGGAGCTCAGGGAAAGTTTCTTCCCCCCGAGGGTGCTGGGCACTGCCCAGGCTCCCCAGGGAATGGTCCCGGCCCCGAGGCTGCCAGAGCTCCAGGAGCGTTTGGGCAGCGCTGCCAGGGATGCCCAGGGTGGGGTTGTTGGGGTGTCTGTGCAAGGCCAGGGGCTGGGCTGGTGATCCCTGAGGGTCCCTTCCAGCTCAGGATATTCCAGGATTCTGTGAGCCCAGGCTGGAGCAGGAGGCCCCTGGAGATGTGTGGTGAGGTGGACAACGGCCCTTCTCCATGCAGCTCATGGGAAACAAGGATGGATCCTGCACAGAGCTGGATATTCCAGCCAGTTCAGCCAGCTCTGGGGCCTTTCTGAGCAACAGCCTCATATTTTGTGTTCCCCAGGCTGTGCTCTTGTTTGGGCACTAACGGGAGGTTGTGCAGAGCTGCTGATAAGGTGGGAGGAAGCAGGCTGGGAGATAAGCCCGGGCTCTCCATGTGTTGGAGGTGCAGTTGTCAGTGCTGTCACCTCGCTGCTCTGTGCAAGGATATCTTTCTCCTCCTTCCCTGAGCTGTCTGGGATGGTCCAGTCTAAAAAACAACTAAAAATCCACCTCTGGGCTGAGAAATGTGGGGGGAGATGGGAAAAAGTGCACATGGACTGGTTCAGTCTAATTTATCTTCAGTCCTTGCATTAAAAGAATTTCTTGTGCTGTTCAAACCCCCCCACACCCTTCCCCCCAAAGGAGATGAAATGCAGATCTTTTCAAATATTCATGACCTTAAATGACCAACCATGGGAGGAAATTTTTCTTTAATAGGTACAAATAATAAGAGAAATAATGGCTTCTGGTCACCAGGCTGGTCTTCAGAGCTTCCTTCTTCCTAGCAAATATTTATTCTCCTTAATGTGACAGATGTGCACCATTGTTAGAAGACTTCCACCTGCCAGGAAGGTGAAATATCCTCCACAGAATATTTCTTCAAGCCCCTTGAAGAACCTGGGCCTTGCCTGCAGGCTGCCCAGCTCCCACAGCTGCTTGCACTCAGAATGCCGATTTTTCTATATGAATCACTTCCCCTCAAACCAGAAATCCAAAGTTCACCCTCATATTTTAGGCACCTCCTCTGTCACATTGACCTGCACCACTCTGACCTGAGCTGGGCTTGCAAAAGCAAAGTTGTTGCTGCTCCTGGCTTGGCTTAGAGACTGTTGGGGTCTGTGTTTTCCTACTGGAATAGTATTTATGGGAAAATCTGGGAGTTTCTGTAAGATCATGACTGGCACAGGGTGCCCAGAGCAGCTGTGGCTGCCCCTGGATCCCTGGCAGTGCCCAAGGCCAGGCTGGACGGGGCTGGGAGCAGCCTGGGACAGTGGGAGGTGTCCCTGCCATGGCAGGGGTGGAATGAGATGGGATTTAAAGTGCTTCCAACCCAAACCATCCTGGGATTTTATGATTCTATGGCTATTCTCTGCAGGAAGCACTCAGAAGGGTAGAACTGCTGCTTGTTGTGCTGATAACTGGACTTATTTAAATTTCAGAGCATTGTCTTGTGTGCTGCCACCATTAGAGGTAACTGTGGAAGGCAAGGAGTTGTAAACCAGATAATTCATGTTTCAAGTTGTACTGGAGCAGAAAAAGTGCTTTTTGATTCTTACCACTGCTGTTTCCTACAGTTCCCTTCCTCCCAGTGTAGATGCTGCCTAGAATGTAAAAATCTTTAAAAACACCCCCCCCCCCCCCAAAAAAAAAAAAAAAAACCCTCACAAAACCCCAGCTTGCTTTTAGGTGAAAAGTGCAGTAATTTTTTTTGGGAACAATCAGTAAACTCTGTGTTCCCAGAGGTTTATACCTGGCTACTGAAAAGTGGAGTCAGTTCATTATTTAATCTTATAAAGTGATTATTAAACTGATAAAGTATAAAACTGATCAACTGATAAAGTGAGGTAGAGGCACTTAAGTAGAAATAGCTTTTTTTTTTAGTCTCACTATATAATATCAGGTAAAAAACATACTTTTTGAGCAGTTCCAGTGCCAGGACCCCCCAAAGGATCCTGACACCCCGTTATCCTGGGTGGGGTGGGCTCTGCTCTGTGCCCCAGCGTGCTCTCAGAGGTTTCGTGGGAGAGGCCGCGCTCAGAGCGTCTCACGGCGAGGATGGGGGTTCATTATTGAATTATTCTGTGCCGTCAGCGCGTTTCATCCGTCACAGAAAGCTCCTCTGCAATCCCCATCCAGGACATTCCAGCGCGGCTGCGTCACCCCGGGCTGCTGGGCTGGGCTGGGCTGGGCTGGGCTGGGCTGGGCTGGGCTGCGGTCACAGCCGGGACTGGCTGCGGAAGAGCCCTTGGAGTGAGTGAGGAGCCTCGCTCGGGGCTGCTGAGTTACATAACCCCGTTCCTTTGGGATCAGCTCCATGGATAGGGACCTGCTGGAGCCCCCGGGATGCTCCCAGGGCTCTGGAGCCAGGCTGGNTGGGATATTGGGAAGGAATTGTTCCCTGGGAGGGTGGGCAGGCCCTGGCACAGGGTGCCCAGAGCAGCTGTGGCTGCCCCTGGATCCCTGGCAGTGCCCAAGGCCAGGCTGGACGGGGCTGGGAGCAGCCTGGGACAGTGGGAGGTGTCCCTGCCCACGGCCAGATGGTCTCCAAGGTCCCTTCCAACCCAAACCATCCCATGATCCTGTGATTCCAGCCGAGCCAGGGAGTGGATTGCAGAGTGAGTCTCTCTGTGGACCACTTTGTCCTTTTCTGCCCACTTTACGGATGAAATCTGGCATAAAACCATGATCCACCTTGCCACGCTCCCTGCCTGCTGCCCCATGGGGAAATGTGCTTTGTCTTTAGCCCCACAGGTTCCTTGCAGGCTCTGTCTTTGTGAAAATCAAAATCACCACTTCCTTGCTGGGGACTGAAAGGAGACATTTTCATATCAAAACATCTGAGGGTGTGTCTGTCACAAGAAAACCTCTGGGTTTGCAGGCCCTGGGGCTGCAGCTGTACCAGTGTCTGTGGGATTGGGGTTATTTTCTGGATATTTACACACGCTTATGTATAAAATATACCTGCATACATACATATACAGACACATGGTGAGAGAGTGAATTTCCAAGAGTAAATTGAGACCAAGTGCAGTTCCAAGGGTGTTTATTCCACATTTCTGATGCATCTCTTTGCCTTTGGACTCCATCCTCAGTGGGGTTTCTGTGCCACCTTAGACTCCCCTGTGCCAGGAGTCCCCCCCATGCTCTTGAGGCATAAATTAATCTCTGATCTCACAAGTCCCATCTCTTTCTGATCCACAATCCACATCCATTGGCACTTCAGATCTGTTTGGGAAACCCTGCTTTATTTGCTCTGTGCTTTCATTTCCATTTTCCATTAGGGAATAATTCAATCCCTGCTTTTTTTCCAAGAGCCAGAAAGTTAAGATGGGCAAACTTGTAAGGAGTAATATTTGTGAAGTGCTTTGAAAGCCTCAGGTGACTGTTGCTCTACTCATTGATCAAAACAAGACACACGTTTTTTGGGGATGGTGTCATTATTGCTCTGCTTCCATTTTTTTTTGGGATGGTGTCACTATTTTTCTGCTTTGTGCCCTACTGGAATATTTTGTGCAGGAGCACTTAAAGAATCCCAGAACGGTTTGGTTGGAAGGGACCTCCTGGCTTCTTTCTGCTCCTTGAAAATGATCCCCCAGGAAAAGCCCCTACCCAGAGGATTTTCCTATTTTCCTGTTTAAAAATTTCCTCCCCCAGTTTGCTGGGGGTGGGGATCCTGCTTGAGCAGTGGAGATGCAGAGATGATGCTCAGAGCTGTGTTTTGGTGCTTAAAAAATTGAGAGAGGGAAAACAGCCAACAAACTCCTGGAGAAATGGTTTAATTAGAGAAATTTGGGGGAAAGAGTGGTTGGGGCATTTCTTGCTGAAGTGGCTCCAGTATCGCTCTTCAGGCTGCTTTACAATCCAAACGAACACACAGCTAGAATGCTCTAAAAAGGGAATTTTGGAACAAAAATTAACTGTAGATGAGCAAAACTCTGGCGTTCCATATCGCTCAGTTTGCAGGACCCAGTGAAACTCAGGATATTTCCCTCTTTGCACATTTAAAAAGTCGATTTATGTCATGGGTTAAATCCCTCCAGCTGTGTTCTAACCTCATGTCCTTAAAACCCAAGTTTCTTCACTGCCACCAAATAATGAACACATCATACACTGCAATTCTAATTCACTTTCCCCTAAGAATTACTTAATACCTTGGTGATGAGTCTCTCCTTAGTCAGTCATTAAGGAATTTCTGTGCTAACTTCTCACTTTGGCAGCTGCTTGCTTGAATTTATATTGTGATGTTTGGGCAACGAAATGTTCCACACAGTGAACGTTTTGAATGCATTCTCCTGATTTCTGAGTGCTTTCTTAATATATTATTAAGTGAATTCTGTGATTGAGCCAGAACATCGTGCAGTATTCTGCTGGGGAAAAGTCAATTGTCTGTGGATGAACTTCCACTTTACACTTCAGGTTTATAACCAGCCTAGCACAGCATGGAGGTGGAAGTTGGTGACAACTGACAGCCCATGGCCACTCTGCAGTGATCTTTATACCTTTTTCTCTCTCAAGTTTATAAAAATTTTACTAATTTTTCCTGCATCAGAAAGTTAATATAAGAATTGAGCTACCGCCTCTTCCCTGGAAGAATTTTCCCCCAAATTAGGAGCATGTGCTGACTGGTTAGAGGAGGTAGGCAAAAATAAGGTCCAATAATGTAGTAACACAGGATTTTAATTTTAAATTTACAAGTCTGCCCCCCTGCCCACCCTCAGCTGGGTACAAGAGGATACAGAGGAGGATACGGAGTGCTGCAAGCCTGGCTGGGGGGTCAGTCATCCCTAGGGATGCCATTCTCTGGGTTTGTGACAACTGGGGCTGTTTTCCCACTGCAGAAGCACAAACAGCTTTGGCCCTGGGTCACAGGAGTGCAGGTGCTCGTGGGGCTGGAGAGCCAGGCTGCAAACACCATTTGATTAAATGTCTCCT
>VXBT01000864.1:554-32624 GCA_013400235.1 Oriolus oriolus | reverse complement strand
CAGGACCTGAGGGGATGGCCTGAGGGTGGGTCAGGAGATGTTTAAGTCAGATACTAGAAAAAGGTTTGTTTTTCACCTGGAGTGTTTGGGCACTGGAACAAGCTCCCCAGGGAAATTGTCACAGCACCAGCCTGATGGAGTTCAAGAAGTCTTTGTACAAGGTACTCAGGCCCATGACGTGGTTCTTGGGACTGTGCTGTTCCAGGCCAGAAACTGGACTCACTGATCCTTGTGGGTGCCTTCCAACTCAGGATATTCTACGATTCTGTGATTCTGTATCAGTATTTTTCTGCATTATAATAAAACATTTGTATACACACTTAAGACATTTACACAAATGAGTTAGGTTAAGACTTATTTTAAGTCTCATTTTTGAAAGATGTCTCACATTTTTCCATCTTGCTTCTTCTGCAATCTCTGTTTTTAAGAAACATATTTGAGTTTTGCTTTCATATTTCTCTTTAATCACCTGTATCTTACTATGTTATTGTGGATTAAAGAGTTTTAAATGTGCTAATGTACTGTGATGGGGGTGAAAGACAGTTGGCTCTTCACTGCCTGCATGTGTTGCCATTGTATGTTGTCTGTTATTACAGTCTTGTGTTCCTACCCATCTGTCCCACTCCTGCCACACATCCCCTCTTGCAGTCTCTGATGGTGGTTTGTCCCAAGAGAAGAATACCAGGTAGGTTTCCGGAAGGAACTGTCTGGATGCTTACATGATTAATACATTCCAGAGATGAGGTCACTGAGATGTTTGAGATTGACTTCAGGGGAGATTGGTCTGTGTAAAGGTATAAAATGCTGCCAACTGGGCCAACTGGGCCAACTGGCCTCCTGATGTATCATGCAGCACCTGTTTCATGGTGGTTTCCTTGGGTTATAAGTTGAACCTCTCAAGGATTAGGTTTCTTATCACACCTACTGCTAGATTTCTTATCACATAGACCAACTTTCTCACATTGTGCTGTAAGTGAAAATACCTGTGGAATGCAGCCTTTTAAGAGGTTCTGTTTCAAGATGACAGTGACAACACTCAGAAAATGACTGAGGGTTTGGAACTTTTATGGACCTGACATGCTGTTGTAGTTCACAATCCATGCAGAAAAAAGTATTCTACCTCTCCCTGGCCGGGGCTTAAGAGGTCTATTATATTTAAGACATAATAGTAGGCAAGTTATGTCACATAAGGTGATATGGTAAATGCAGTCCTGTGCCTGCAATATTCTCAGCAGAAATGTGAAGTTAATTCTCTGAGGGAATTAAATTTTATCTCCTTTGATCGGATAGGCCATCAAGGAATGTTAATGAACCTCCTGGGTGCAGCCCCACACGGAGCTTAGAAGCAAAACTGAAGCAGGCAGTACAAGCCTTATCCCAGATTCTAAAACCTAGCCTAAAAATGATCTTTTGATAATTCTACTGTCAGTGGTTGAATTTGAGATAATATCAGTAGCCTGTTTTCCATTTGTTCAGGACTTGAGGATATGAACCATAATTTCAGAACAATTAAAATCTTAAGGAACATGAGCAGGGAGTCAACATTCCACTAGCAATCAAATGATGTTTTTACATTTAGTGCTCTACCCCTTAAAAAGTTGCTTTGCAGCCTATTTTTAAAGTCAGGTGATAGTCATACAGTGATAAATACATGACAGAGAGAGAATGGTTTGTGATCAAGGCACTAACCAGCAATCTCAGGTAATATTTCTTTCAAATTGCTTAAGCTTTAATATAAAACATTTTCAGGAAATTTAGTGAACCTTGATTTTGTACTTTTGTCCCTCAAATCAGAAAATATACTCACTGAATTCCCAAATGTACCATGTGGAGACCCGAAAGCTTAAAAAGGTTTTATTACCAATATGAATCTTATAAAATGAGAATAGTTGTGCATCATCATTTGTTCAGCACTTGAGGCTACAATCAAGATTTTCAGATCAATTAAATCACCAAATAGTGCAAGCAGGGAGCCAACATTCAAGGAGCATTCCTACAATGCATTTGCATTTTTTATCCTCCCTCACTGAAATGACTAAGTGGTTCATGATGTAGAGTCAGACAGACAATTTGCAGAAGAGTTTGTGCCTGCATACATGTATCTGCCGAACTATGTCCTCCTTAGATTTGCTTTTCATAGTCTCTTCTTCAAGCCTCCCAGGTTTACCTGTTCAATAAATCTCTTGAAGAATCTGCCCTCTTCCCCTTTCTATATATACTCTACCACATTTATTGATGATGCTATGATGATGTATAGCACAGAGAGCTGGATTTATATGATTTGATTATGGTCCGCATACTAATACATCTATGAAGCATTTTATGATTCTCTATGAAAGACACTATTTATTAAATAAATGTACAGAAATCGAGATGGAAAAGAAATCTTCCATTTCAGTGCTAATACAAAAACAAAATCTGTTTCTCATCTGTTTGCCTCACTTATATGCAATAATTATTCTTCCCTACTAATCTCTGCTTTGACTTTCATTTTCCTCTAGGTTTAAACATCTGGACTTTTATTCTTCATTATTTTGTAGCTATTGAAAATGTCTAGTTTCCTATCACAATGATGCTGTTAATCATATTGGAGAGGACATTTCTGGCAAAGCCTGGAAATTTGATCATTCCCTTGTTTTTTTTGATACAGAAGCAGGAAATAATCTGAAGAATTATTCACAACTTTTAAATGACACTATCAAGTGACAGATGCATTCAATATGTTGGTAAAATCTGAGATTACATTTACACTTTTCAAAAAGCATTAAAGCCACAATCTCAGATGTAAACTCATGTTTGATTTAAATCTATTAGCAATGTTGGTTTTCTTTAGTCTTCTAATTTCCTGAAACTGCTACTATGTCTCTTCCCTGTTTGCAACCTCAGCCCATTTTTGGCCCTCTGTTGTTTCTTCTAACCTTCTGACTTTTTGAGGTTAGAATACATCTTGTAGAGCAAAATTATTACACTTAGACCTTGAAGAGCTGTAGAATGCTACAGCTTACAAATATCATCCTTTTTATATTCTCCACCATGAGTATAGGAGATTTACAGCTAAGATCTCACCACTTTTAATGGAAATCAAAAGAGAGAATCATCTTATTTCAGAGACATAGAAGTGTACTTTCTATTAGGAAATGTCTCTCAGCATACAATCCCCCATGCTGCATATTGAAAAAGGATGAAATAATACAAAGTCATACATATGGCTGTGAAAAACACTCATGAAACCAGGGTTTCTCATGATGTTCATGTCTTTGTAACTGGCAAGTATGTTGTGCTTCTGCTTTCTTCCCAGGATTGGGATCTGAATTGGAAAACAGATTAACAAAGAGGAATAGGGTGGAGAGAAAGAACAGAAATTATACCTGCCTACTCTGATAAGGTTTGGTTTCCTGAATATTGTGCTACTGAATTAACCCATAAGTAGAAAAACACTGGATTTTCAGTCAGTAGATTCATCTTAGGCAGAAAAAAGCATACTTGTTTCTAACACTAAATTTTTTTCTGTGACTGAATATCTGTATAATTTGGAAACATATTCAGGATTTGAGGAGTACTACATACCATACCAATGTCCTTATTTTTTCCCTCTTTAAAACCAAGGCAGGATTACTTGCTAAGGACAAAGTCAAGACATGCAATTTTATGAGTGGATAGTCGACTAATTTTGTGTGTTAGGATTCCGTTTTGAATGTTCCAAATCTTGGTTCTTACATGTACCTAATATTAAGAATATCAATATATAAAGACTGGTGCAGAACAACATTATTTTGCTTTTCCAAAAAATGAAAATAAAAGGTTTAAGAAAGTAGCTGGATAGATAAAGGATGAGACTGAGGATATTGATTTGCTGATGAAGCAGGGGAGGACATAGAATTACTCTTGCTACAAGTATAAGTCAAGACTTAGAGGAACTAACTTTTGGATCACTTCCAAGTCCACTCAATCTTTGATATTTTTACTGAGGCTAACACAAAAGCTGAGTGCTATATTGCACTCGGACAATTGGACACTTCACTCCATTAAAAGTGAGAGTGACATTACGAGATCAGTTCACAGACTATCGCACAACTTCAGGTGAAAACTTCTTACATTTGATTCTACAAGTTAAAAGGTAATATTTACACCTCCAATGTTGCCACGTACCAATCCCTCTTTCCTTAAATTTACATAAAAATAGATGATCTTATAGAGCATAAAATCATAGAATCATTTGGGTTGGTAGGGACCCTTAAAAATCAGCTAGTACAACCTCCAGGCCATGGGCAGACATATATTTCAGAAGATCAGATGATTCAAAGTCCTGTCCAGCCTGATTTTAAACACTGTTAATGATGGGACACCTACAATTTCTCTGGGCAGCCTGTTTCAGTGTTTTACCATCATCACTGGAAAAATATTTGATCTTTATATCCAATCTAATTTGACTCTCTTTTAGTTTAAAACCATTGCCCCTTGTCCTGCAACTACACGCTTTGGTAAAAATTCTCAATTTTCTTATAGCCCACTTTGTACATTGAAAGACTACAATGAGGTCCCCCTGGAGTCTTCTCTTTTTCTGAAGAACTCCAGATCTCTGTGCATCTTCATAGCAAAGATGTTCCAGCCCAGTCCAACATCTCCATGTCTTGTTCTGGGCACCCCAGAGCTGGAGGCAGCTCTGCAGGTGGGGTCTCACCAGAGCGGGGCAGAGGGGCAGAATCCCCTCCCTCCCCTGCTGCCCACGGGGCTTTGGGTGCAGCCCAGGATTTGGCCGAGTCTCAGGGCCAAGACTGCACATTGGCCGCTCATATCCAATTTTAGACAGAGCAGTATCCCAAAGTTTTTATCTGCAGGACTTCTCTCAAGGAGTTAATCCTCCAGCTTGTATTGATACTGGAGATTGCCCTTACCCACATGCAGAACCTTGCATTTGGTCCTGTTGATCTTTTCGAGTTTCATGTAGACCAATTCCTCAAACCCGTCCAGATCCTTCTGGATGGCATCACATCCCTCAACCATGTCAACTGCACCACTCAGCTTGATGTCAATTGCAAAGCTGAGGGTGCACTCATTGAGAGACAATCTTGTTACTGGTTTCCCATTGAACAGAGAGCATTTGATTTCAATCTTTGGACATGGCCAAATCCAGACAAATCTTTATTCCCCTAACCATTCATCCATCAAACCCTTACCTTTTCTATTTAGAGTCAAGAATGTCATGGGGGTGGAGTAGTATATTAAGGGTCTTACAAAAGTCCAAGTAGCTCTTCTCTTGTCCACTGAGAAAGTCACTCAATCAAAGAGGTCACCGGATTAGTTCAGAGTGATTTGCCCTTGTTGAAGCCATGCTGTCTGTCTCCAGTCACCTCTCTGTCTTCCATATGCTTCCACATAACTTCCCGGAAGATCTGTAAAATGGGTGTGATACTCCCTTTTGTGATACTGCCTTCCATGACTTTTCAAATCTGATGCAGAGCAGCTTAGCAAATACACTTGCCACATCCTTCAGGACCCTGAGATGCACCCCTTTGGTACCCACGGGTGACCCAGTGGGTCTCAGACCTGAAATTATGCTGAGAGGGACTTTGTTCCTCCAGTCCTTGCCTTGAGGTTCAGGGGCTTGAGAAATGTGGGAAGAGTGACTGCAAAGTGAAAACTGAAGTGAAAAAAAAGAAAAAATTGTTTAGTACCTTAGCCTTCTCTTTGTCAGCAGTCACCCATTCCTCTTTTCCATTTATTGGAGGGGTACATATGCTTTAATTTTTGTTTTGTTACTCATATATGTATAGAAGCCCTTCTTGTTATTCTTCACATTCCTTGCCAAATTCAGCACCCACTGTGCCTCAGATTTCCCAATCCCAGACCCACACATCTGTGTAGTATCCATATATTCTTCCAGGATGCATTTCCTTCTTAGATGTAATTCTCACCAGGAGGTCCTCACTTCGCAGTACTTATGTTCTGCCTTCTTTGCCTGATTTTTTCCACATGGGAATCAAGAGCCCTTAGACTTTCAATAGAAGCATTTCTGACACAGGTGAGATCATTATTGCCATATTTTTTTTTGACCATATTTGGAACCTAATATTTGTGTTCTTCAGACTGCAGCATTCTTACTCTTTTTTGCATACGAAGGTCAGTTCATAAATCTCAAGTAGTTTTCTAAAGTCATGTGGTTAATCTTTGCTGTTGCTTCTAATCTATGACTATCTCTCCAATGTCATTACCGTGACATATTGGTAGATACCATACCATTGCTTATCACCTTGCTGCTAGCAGGGAAAGGTAAAAATAGGCTTGTACATTGAAAATACAGAAATATACATTTTTCTTCTTTCTTTTAATAGGGACATTGCATTTATTGAAGTATGAAATGGTCAATGTGTTTGATATGTTCTAAGAAAGGGAAGAACATCTAATAAAAGAATATAATTAGTTACTTTTCTGGCAGGTATAGGGAGAAAGTATTGCTACTTGTGAATATAAGTACTACTTATATTCTGTGCAAACAGGATGATGTCATATTATTATGAAGTCCGAACACACTAAATTTGAAGTAGATGTTTCCTAGAGAAGACAATATCTAAATGTTGATGAAACAGGTGACAAATGTTGTACATTGGTGAAACCTCATGTTAACGGCACTTCAGTTATTGTCTCTGCCACTGCTAATTTCAGCAGTGAAAAATTTCAACAGTCATGAACTTAGTGGAACATTTTTCTACAGTTCAAGGGGAAAGCTCAGTTTATGGCAACCTTGGATTACATCAACTATATTTTGTTAACCAATTCTCCACTTTTTTTTAAAATAAATGGATGAGTGGAATAGTTTATTTCTCACCATAAATGTGTGGAAACTAATTTCTGCATTAAAGACACACAATTAACTGACTAGTTTTGTCTTTAACGTCTTAAGCCTACGGCATTTCTTCTTTTGTGTGCTGTCCATGCAGAAATGAACAGTGCAGGGAACATGAAAGATAAGTAATAAGGCAGTAATAAAAAAGTAGCATATATTAGTTTCTATAGGAAAAAAAAATTAATTGAGAAGAAATAATTTCCTTCTTTTTTATTATTGTAAGGCAGATGACCATGACTATAAATTACAAAAATTATAAAAAGTGCACTGAAAACTTCAGTTCATAAAGCCCTGCCATTTTTGTAGTGAATTGAATGTAATATATGTGCAATATTCTTTTTATTTGCTTCTCTTTTATTTTGGAAATATATTTTTAGAAATGTAAAGGCACTTCCTTAATTTAAGTGCACTTGAACAGTCTATGTATGAAAGCATGGCAACTTTGGCACTTAGACTCTAAGGGAGTGCTACAAAAATGTTTCTGAATAATAAAATGAAGAAGCAAGCATAAATACTTATTTCTCCCACTTTCTTTTTTCAAAATTTAAACCTAAGCCACATATTAGCACTTTGTCAGAATAATTACAAATCGACAGATGAATTCTTTATTGTATCCTTGCACAGCAGTGACAGGATGAGTGCATTAAAAAAAGAGATCTGATCAGAAATGTCAGAGTATTAGAAAACATTTAGCACCAAATGGTTATTAAAATTTCATAATCACAAAAAAAATCTCAGGGGTGACTCTATTTCACTTCACTTTCTAATAAGTAGCACCATTTTAATTAAAAAAGCTGTCTTAGCCAGTGTAAATAACAGAAAATATTTGCTGTGGCAGATGATCCTTTGACAAGTTAATAATTTCAAATTAATTTACCTACAAAAAAAAGACAGGAACATTATTTCTCAGGTAATTAGAGGTTAAAGACCCTGTGCACATCCATCAGCATGAGTACACTTCAAGGTCAGCAAAGAGTAAGGTCATTAACAACAAAAGTATGCTTTTAGGTTAAGTTCATTTTCATTTTGCTTCTTGACTGGGTTTGAAAATGTAGACTCTTTAGGAAGAAGAACATTACAGCTGAGGTACGTATAAACTAGGAGAGGATAAAACAATTAGAAAAAGTTATTTTTTAAAGGCTTTTAAGGCTTTTTAAGGTTTTAAAGTTTTTTAGGTTAAGTTTTATTTTAAAACAGTTGTTTGGGATTTTTTAAAATTAATTACATTTTATATGAAATATATAAAATGTATATGAAAGTGAAGATTATATCCGGTCTGATCTCTTTTTGTCAGGAAAAGTGATACAAATAAATAACATACCAAAGGGGAAGGATTTGGAGAAAATATTTTGCTGACTAAAAATTATTTGGAAACTATTGTTAGTATGACCTCTCTATCTGAAGTTAAATTTCTGTCTAGTATGAAGAGGATCTAGACTTGATTCTTTTTTTAGCCAATAAAAATGAATAAAAGGAAGCTCTAGTTATTAGAACAAAAAATTCATCTGGGTAAGAGTGATTTTCGTGCATAAAGTAATATGGATTTAAAGGAACTCCCAGTGCATAACACAGATAGATGGACATCCATTTGTCCATCTGTCTGTCTAGGTGGATGAATGGTTTGAAGTTTTTCCATCACTTTAAGATGAAACTTTCTTTTGGAATTTTAGTATTTACTGCACTACTTCAATTATTTCCGTACTGATTCATTGGTTGATAGCAACTGCAGGTAATATAAAAATTTGAGTGGTTTAGAAGTTTGAAGAGGAAATCTAGCTCTTATTAAACTAATATTGCTTTCAATATTTTACCAAATTGACTGCAAATTTAAAAAAGTTACCAAAAGAAGATGCTACTGTAATAACACTACTGACTCAAATCAATACACTTTTTGAACAGATACTCTGTAGTACACAGTGGTTATAAAATAAGCAGACATTATTAAACCTGTGAACTAAAATACTCATAAAAATAAATGCAAAATGAAATTACAACAATTACAGAAAATGTTGTGAAATTAATGCCATCGATAATTTATCTGCATTGCTATTTGCACACAGGCAGGTGCTTAAGAGCAGCTGTAGAAACATGATAGATCACAAACATGATGGATCACAGTGCAAACATCAAAACCTATTGTTGTTCAATAACATTTGTGGCTGCTGCAAAATGGTTTGAACCACAGAACTTCAAACACATGGGAGTACGGAATCTTTGTTGTAGTTAAAAAGGTACTTAAAACTGACTAAAAAAAGGCCTGAATCAGAAAATCAGAGAGAAAAACTGGGTAATTTTTTGTCTGTTTGACATATGTGAAGTGTGAAGTGTCTTTCCCATTATACTTTGAGACTTTTTAGAGGTTTTAAAGTGAATTTCCTTTGAAAATTATTCTAATACCAGTTTTAATGTCTGTCTACCAAAGGTTTCTTTACATATCATCTGAAGAAGGCATCCTGTCAGCTTCATGCCTCTTTCTGTAATGCTGAAGAAAATAGACATATAAACGTAGAACATATGACAACTACCAGGTAAAATTTTATAAATAAAATTCAATTTTATAAAGGTTAAGTGTGGTCCTTTTCTAACCCTCTACTGAAAGCTTGTTTTCTTCCCTTGCTTCTTCTTTCCACTATAAATATAAACAATATAAATATATATATATTATTCTTCCATTTTTGTTGATTTTAAATTATTTTAGAATTTATTTGTATGGTCAAAGACCTCGGAGGCCAAAGTGTCAAGTTCATAAGCCATTTTAAGGAAAGAATAACTAGTAACTGAGTACAAACGCTTCTGACGTCAACAAACATCAGGGAATTAATTTATCTATTGATTTAATATTTTTAATAATGCTAAAAAGGCTCGTAAGTCTCTGCATTTAAAAAATATCAGAAAGGGAAGATTGTCAAAAATATAATAAGGAAGATGAATACAAATACATTACCAAGTCCCTAGCTGATATGTACTTTGCATGGGAAGCTGTGTGCCATACTAAATGACAATCTTCGTTAATGTTGTTTTCCTACACTGCTGTAAATCATTAGGTAACATTGCCCTTAGCGTGGTTCAGAGCTTCTCAAAATGTGTTTCTCTGCCTAAGTTGTAGCAGCAATTTCTAAGTTCTGTTTATTTTACAAAACTTCTGTGTTTCATGAGAGAGTCCTAATCATAGAAATTTTTCTTTTCAATTGAATCTCATTGCAATATAGGAGTCCAGACTTCTCCCTTTAAATCACAAAACATTTTGAAGAAAATTTTCATGTGTGAAGACTTGACATTTTTAATTTATTACTCGTGATTTCTCAACTTTAAACACAAATAATGTTAATATTTAAAAAGAATCTGCCTGTTGGTTTCACTTAGGTGAAAAATCATCATAATTTATTCCTTGTGCTGCATGCAGAAACAGAGGTCTGCTAGGTCATTTAAATAGCCATAATGAGCTACTGTTGCAAAAAAAGTGGAGCTAGTACTCTGCCCTACACGTAGTGTTTGTTGTCCCAAGCTATATCTGCTTTCATCTCAGAGGATGTATGATCCTAACATGACCTCTCTGATATGCTTTACTGCTCTGTAAAGCTCACTGGATTTCTGTTCCTTGAACTTGCTTAGGCTTTCCTGGAAATCTTGTTCACAGCATCCTTTGGCAGGAATTATTTGGCATCATGCTTCCAGCCATGCAAAGAGACTTTCATGTGTGTTCAGCCTGGTTTCACGTCTGGTTCCACTAGTTTTATTTGATATATGTACTGTAAAAGCAAAGACTAGATGTAATATTTTGTGACAGTGCCATGAAGTTACCTTTTTTTTCTGGGAAATTATTGATTTAAATGACAAATGGGTGGAGAAGCAGTATCACAACAGCCTGCCAAGGACCACTGTGCTAGATACAGATCATGGCAATAATAAAGACAGACTTCATCAGTGGACATGTTTGTTCATCCTTAGTGAACTAAAACTTCTTTAGGGGTGCTCAATTAGTTATAATTAAGTTTTAATTGAATACAGCCAAAGTCCTTTAGGAGTTTTTCCACCTTAATTATCTTCAGCATAGGTCTCAATATCTGTATGATAATGCCTGAATTTCAATTTTTCTCGTGACTCATCCAACTCTAGTTGAATTTTGACTCAGTAAGATAGTTGCCAGATTGTGTGTGAGAAAAGAACAGAGCCATGACACTGTATTACCAAGATTCAGTTTGCAAATAAGACTGGGATGGAGAATCTACAGGAGTGTCCAGGGATGGAGTACACAGAACACAAGGTATGTGTACCTAGAGAACGTATAACTGATCAACTGGCAGTACTTAAAGCCTTGTTCCTAGTAAGGACATTTGCAGCTTTAAAATCAGGCTACAGTAGACATTATCGATAAGCATTTTGTGCATAACCATAAAGATACCTTAAGTTCTTAACAGTGGTTTTTTTGTGTAAGCAATGGATATATGAAAAATATTTATATTTGAATTAGCTCCAGTGTAGCTTCAATCTGTCACTGTTCTTAAGGAAAAAACAGGCCAAATAAATTATCTTCCCACAGGCAAAAAGTAATAAATTTTGTGTGTGCAGATCTTCCTGTGGCATTATAATTTTTTACTGCACAGATAAGAGAGCTTGATCATACTGACTTTCATTGATTCTAGTGATGTAGCCCTGCAGTGATGATAAAAGATATAGTTCTTAGCATTATTCTGCTTTATATTTTCCTGCATTGCTGACACAGCTTTTAAGAGTCATGTTAGATATACTAATTGCGAAGTGAGGTTAGCTCTGGTGTCAGTATGGCAACCTGAAGAATAACAGTGGAAATCCGTTTATCAACTGTTTAATTACTTTTAAAAATAACCATTGCATATTACTATGCTTCAGATGCTTTTCTTAATTTCCTACTGCCACTGGGTGATGTACTGCCCCACAACAATCTCTTGAGCTCATGCAATCCAAGTCCTTCAATACAGTATGATATGAAAAGCATACCGAACCCTGACATGCAATAAGAAAAATCTAATTAAATTCTGATAAAAATATTTGTCACTGGCTCTCTGCAGGACACAGTTTATCTTCTCTGTTCCAGTGGAGCTAAGTTTAGCGGCTTTACAGGTCAGAGCACAGCAGCAGTGCAGACATTCAAATGCTTGTGGATTTCTCAAATACTTACCAAATACTACACATCATTAAGTAATAAATATGCTTACCTGGCTCCAAAATTGAATGAGTGGAGAAATTTGCTCCTGACATGTTTGTTCTGTGCCCAGATTCTGCTGCGTATTCATGCTAAGATCTCATACCTCTGTTTTATGTAATGAGTATATATTTAGCAGAAGAAAAATTTCTCAGTATTTTGCCCAAAATCTTACTGAACACTTCTCCTGAAGTGTCTGCGATAACACAGTCTATCCTTTGGGCATTCCAGAATGATTTTCAGCTAGAGGACAGATTTCACTCAAGCAAGGTTCATGCTTCAACACTTGTCAGCCTCAGAAAACAAATATGACTTAAAAAATAAACCCAACAAAAATGGTTCAGATAGGATGCCAGAGAAGAGACACACTATTAGAGAAAACAGAATTGAGAGAAAGGTATTTCTGGTCACTACATGATCTGGTTCTGACTCACACAAGCTATGACATCCTGTAAGACGGCACTCGGAAGAGGAGAGTCAGGAATAAAGGAAATTAAGAGGATGAAGACAGGAAGAATTTAAGAGAATGCATGTAAGGAATAAGAAGGGCAAAGAGTTAACTTTCAAGACTGCCAAAACACAAAATTGTCTTTAGGATATTTAGAAAAACAAAACATGTTTCTGAATGCTATTTTTCTTTTTCTGCCATATACAGGAAGGACCGCAGGTCATGAATTAAATGAAAATGAATATTTCATTTTTAAGGTTTTGTTGCAAAATTGTTGCTATAACATTTTATAGTGCTTCCTTTCTTTTTTTTTCCTTAGAGGACTAGACAGTCCAATTTAGATAATATTAACATTCCTTTTGAAACTGTACCAATCATGTATAACCTGGCCTGAGGTATAACAATACCTATTGGCTTTTTGTCTGCTTTCCTCTATAACACAAGTGGTTTTAAAATTCATTTTTGCATCACACTAATGAACAAGATTGCAGTGATTAATATCAGTTTTACATGTAAAATATTACATAGATTTAATACACACTGGATTTATTTTCAAACTCTTTCTTCTTTATTTTATGGAAGTGTTTTGCAGGGGTATAAACCATGTCAGTTTTACCCAGGCTCTTTGTGCTCAATCAAAAGTCATGATTTATTCTACTCACATGGAAATCAATTTACTTTTTAAGTGTTCTTTTTTCAATCACATTAGTTTGGATTTAAAACCAAATTATATTTTTCTTTCTCTAATTGCTCCTAGATCTCAGGTTTTCTGTTCTCTTACTCCCAATAACACTCTATTTATCTATTCTATCATTTACACCTACTCTTTTTTAAAGTCTTATTGCTTTTCTTTACTGGTCCAAATGAACTTAAATATAGTCTTGCTAGACAACTCACTTTATGGTCAGGAACCTTTTAAAATTTCCCAAGAACTTCAAACGACTTAAGTACTTCCTCAAATTATTATTCACAATATAGCACTTCCTCTTTTGCATTTAAAAATAACACATTATTGTTAGTCACATTTTCATTAGTGATTTTATAAACTGGCCTTAAATAAGCATATTTTGAATAAGCTATAAAGGAATCACTTGGATTAGTTATTTGCTTATCTCAAAAAAGCTATAGAAATTTTCTGGATTCTCGGAACACAGCCATGTTCCATTGACTTCAGGTTTTGTTTATGCATATGTTCATATTCCTGAAATATGAAATTTTGTGAAAACAGACAGAATTTTCCCTGTGAAACAGCATTAAAATTTTCTTTCTAATGCTGGACAAACCCCCCACAACATTAGAACATTAAAAACATTAAGAAATCATAATTTGCTCATCATCATAAAGCCAACTACCTGTTCTGTAATTAATGGGAAATAATCTGAAGTTATACAACCTGATTATTCTGTTGTACGAAACATGCAGGATTTAGAAAATATTTTTTCAGTCAAGTCTCATATATGTTCTGTTTAAAAAGAAACACCTGACTAGAATCTTTTAGTATGAAAAGGAGCAGAAAGGCCATGATTTACACAAAAATTAAAATGTGGACAGGTAACCCTATTTATTGTCATTCCTACATGATGTTTGGCATTTTGGTGTACTGTTAGTACACATGTGGAGAGTGTTTGAACAGCTGTTGAGAGTTAGTTATCCTGACCCCAGTGCTGCTCTCACAGCTCTTGGCAGTTTCATTATGTGCAGCTATTTTTGTCCTCCAAGAACAATGATAAGCCTGGTATGATTTTTTTTCCTGGAACAAACCTGCAATAGCTAATAGAGTTATAGTGCAGCAGCACAATCCATAACAAATTATGGCTGATTAAATATGTAAGGAAAAAAAAATCTTAACATAAAACAACTAGATACTGAAAGTGAATTTCTGGACACAGAAGGCTTCAATGCTTGACATCACAGGGATATGTGTCTCTGTTACTGCAAACAGCTGTACAGAAAATGTGCAGATCTCAGTCTTTGCCATAGCTACTGCTGTTTGTGGCACTAATACTGAATCATTAATAGCTTCTCTGCCTTTGGGGAACTAATGTGATGGTGCTCCAATGCCCTGCTCTGTCCCCTGCTCAGTCTGAAATATGTCTGTCAAGATGCATCAGAGCTACACATCTCCCTAATCTGACACCTTGCTCAGATAGTCCCTGGCTAGAGTATAGTCTAACAGGCATATAGAAATTTTTAGTAGCAATCTGGCTTGCCTCTGAGTTCGCACTGGGCCTATGCGACCCATCTCCATATATCTCTTGAATATAGGGAGGATGAAAACTGCTCACCGCTGAAAATCACAGCTAGAGAAAATGTGAAAATATTTCCTGATTCTATTTAACATTTAACTATTTACCTGATGCAAGGTAGAAAAAAGTTATATAACAGCATTAATCAGCATATTTTTTTCTTATGTGTACACCCCTAAGGATTATTACTACCCTCAACTTCTGACTACCATATTTCTGAAAGAACAAGGTTTCTACCTGTGCTGTATGCTAATGATATGATTAGTGAATACTAATTTTGAGTATGAATAATTTCTTCATCGATCTGACCAAGTCCCAAAGTGTGTAATATTTCTGCTACTCTGGAGAACAGATTAGTTATTAGGAAGAAATTCCTTACTGTGAGGGTGGTGAGGCCCTGGTGTATGTAGCCCAGAGAAGCTGTGGCTGCTCCATCCCTGGGAGGCCAGGTTGGATGAGGCTTGGAGCAATGTGGTCTGGTGGAAGGTGTCCCAGCCCTCGGCAGGGGGTGGAATGAGATGAGCTTAAAGTCCCTTCCAACCCAAAACACTCTATGATTCTACGATCAATTTATCACTAGTATAGGAAAATTGAGGTGGAGAAGGAAGAAGTTTGATTATATGGTTGGAGTGGAACAGATCTGAAGGAAACTGACAGGAAATGGGAAAACAAAACCGAAGAATGAGTGGTACTGAAGTGTGAGAAGAAACATTTAGAGCTGGGACAAAGTAAATGACTCAAGTAAATGTTTGGTTAGGCTGTTAAGGGAATGAGAGTACTTAGACGAAAATAAAAATATTGCATTTAAATAGACTACAAAGCAATAAAAGAATTCTAAATAAAATAATATTTACAGTGGAAAGCAAAAGTTGTTAGTAAATTCTGAAATATTGCGTGAGAGAATCTGCAGATCATAGAGCTCTAGTCTTTCAGATCATTTGAGATCCTCTCGAGTATTCCAGTTTTCAGATTACAAAAGTAGGTTTGGCCAATGCTGGAAAGAATTTAATAATTAAGAAAAAGAATTCTAGGATATTGTATCATATATTTTAGCATGGTTTGATATTATTCATTATTTATTAAATACTCAAAAGAACGTCTTCTAAAAGAGAAAGAGTTAGTGGTTGGCCAAGACACTTAGCAGCAGTCAGCACACCGCATATCTATACTATGACCATCATCTCAAAGTGTAACTTAATATCAGAATATCAAACAGTATACATAACATATCATATACATGTATGTATATGTATATATGAATTAAAATTACCTGAAGATAAGCCCAGTGGCATTTATGTTCTGAGAATATAATCTTGGTAACTTCCTCATTTTAAGAAATTTAGGAGTCTGAAAAGTTGATAAGGATTAGCTAGAGGTTTTTAAACTACTTCTCCTGTTTTCTTTGTGTCATTATGATTGATCTGGTTTGGACTGGAAAGAAAAGTAATTTCTTTTTTACAGAAAATATCCTTATTGCATGTTTGTCTGTCTGCTAAGAAGCACATGGCTTGTACAAAGGAAGAGAAATTTTGTCAGAATCTCGGAGGACAAAAATAACTCTATGTGGTTCAGCCTCCTGTCTAGGATAAAACAAAGTTGTATTCTGTCGAAGTAGCAATTAATCCAGCTATCAGATACTGCAAAGTTAACGGGTCTTTACCTTTCTGATGACATTTGCTACACAAATGGTAATGCCAGTGGTTGTTACAAACCAGTTAAACACAGAAGATCAAAGGAAACTAAGGCTCTGTGTGCAATAGACACAATAAGGTTTTGTTCACTAAAAGCAGGACTTGACCCTTGGACAAGTTCTGGCTCCCTAATCTAGTCCCCTAAAAGCAAGGTCTGAACCTTGAACAAATTTTTTTGTTCTCTAAAAGCAAAATCCGAACCTTGAGCAAATACATGTTAGACTCAACTTCTCTTGCGGTTACTACTTAACCTTCATGTATAGTTGCTTAGTTGCTTAACTAGTTTCTCAAGCAGAGATACGATCACCCTATAAGGAAAACCAGCTGCAAACTCAGCAAAGGATGACTACGAGCCTTCATCCACACGACCACCAGGGGGCAAGAAAAGACCACCTAGCAACACGACGCACATGCGCAGAAGACTACACAGAGACACGTCACGTCACAGGATGTGCGACTGAATAAAAAGGAACTAAGAACTGATTGCTCGCGCGGCAGTTAAGAGGAGTTCAAATTCCCTGCTGCCGTCCAGCGCTGTGTTTGCCTTTGCCTTGCTTGCTGTAATTAATAAATTCAAGATTTGACCCCGAGCCCTTGTTGGTTCCCTCAATTACATGTGAATAAAACAGATGGGACCCAGAAGAGTTTGAAATATACTCAAAAAACTTGACTAAAACCAAATGAGATTAGATGTTGGCGCCAAAAATTTGATATATTTTATTTAATAGTAAAAGAGGCAAAGAGAAAGAAAGAGAAAAGAAAGAAATAAATAGAAAAAGAGTTGTGCATGGGGGATGGGAGGATAGGGAGAGAGTGACGGGTTAAGTAGAAACATCTCACCCTTCCAAGGGACCCCACGATGTCTCGTTGCTCCCCTCCATGCTCCCCTCCATTTGCTCTTCGTGGTGGTGAGGGCTCCTCGCTGCTGCCGCCACCACAGTGAAGTGAAGGATTCGGTGGGTTGATACACATTTGGGCCAGGTGAGAAAGCCCAGGTCCCTCCCCTAAGGGGGCTAGGTTTGACACTGTCCATTGCAGCACTGTGGATCTGTTGCATCATTTGCAGTGCTCTGGTGCAGGGTCTGGGGACCCCTTTGGGGGAGCCTTTGATGGGCCAGGACACCCCCTCTGCTGTTCCTCATGTGGATGTGGCTTTCCCTGGGGTGAAGGGGCCCCACAGCTGAGCTGGTCTGCACATCGGAGGATGGGTGTTAAGTGCCTCAGAGCAGAGGCTTTTCCACCATCCACCCAAAACCTCTCCTCTCCCCACCCCTTGGTGTGAGAGCCTGTGTAAGCCTGGCAGCTGATAGCCCTGGGGCTGTGGTCTCCACCCCAAAGGTGCTAAGCTTGATTCCTCTGTGAATGTATTCTTGTTCTCATCAATGTGTAGTGGAGGTCAGGAGGCCTATTCAGGGTGTGGTGGTCTCTGCAGCTTTTGTAATACAGTTTTGCTACAATAGGCAAAGGTCCTTCATGAAGATGTTTAAGCCATAAAGTACAACATTCCATCTCCGACAGCGGTGACCTATAGCAGGAAAGCCAGAAGAGTGCAAAAAAACCCTTTTAATAGTTTCCACTCTTTATTTAGAATGAGCAAATTAAAATAAAAAAGAGCATTAAGTGATTTGATATACCATCAGCTTGAGTAAGCTGCAAGACAAGATCTCACCTATAGCTTAAACATAAGAAATTGTCCTGGTCACTTCATGGATTTGGCTTACGTGATTTGACAAGATCATTTTGCTGCTCTAGGTGGCAGAAGAACAGCCTTATTATGCAATTTTATATACACAAATATATAATTTATTGCTGGGTGGGGAGGTGGGCAAGACTGGAATTCACGAAACCCCAACATCTAAGAAAAAGTTTGATTTCAAAACTAAAACTAATCTTATCAAATAACTTAATGGATCAAATCTAGATTTACCCTCAAATACAGAGCACCTTGTTCTATGGTTGGAAGAGCAGAGGGATTGCCCAGTAGACAAAGCAGGGAAATATGTGTATGTCAGCTACCTAAAACTGTCGCAGATTTTCGGAGTTGTCTAAACAGAGACACAGAGTCCAGTTTAGAAAGGAGACATCATTTCTTCTGTGCAGGGTGCAAGGTGGAGGTTTCTACAAATCAAGCATACCATGGGGCAAAAAGTTACACTTTCTATATAGTAAAATTTAATGAGACCAAACAATCTATTATATATTCTCCACCTACCTAATGTGGAGAGTTTAACTATCATTACCTATGTACTCAGAGATGTAATATTTTGCAGTGATTGAAATACAGATTTCTTCATTAAGCAGCTTCTACTGTAAAATTAATGTTATCTTTTATGTTTACAAAAGGTGAAAAAATTCATCCTGGGACCAGATAATTCAACTTGAAGACATCAAAATCAGGAAAAGCATAAGCTCATCCCCTGTCAAAAATTGGTAACCATTGCAATACTATAAGGATTTCAATTTAAACACATAATGAGAGCCAAAAAATGTTGAAAAAATATTTTAAAAGTACAAATTGTCTGGAAAACAAAAAAAATTGTAAATGCTCATCAATATAGTATTTTGAGGAAACTTTTAAATTTAGTAACAACATAGAATTTATTTTCACAAGTCAATCACATTCGTGCCCATTTTACTCAAAACTCTATGCCTAAAAGGTATTACTGTTCAATCACAGAAAAGGAAATCAACAGCTGTTCTCCAACGTATGGAATCTTTATATAAATCCTTGTTTATTTGAAGAGATCATAAATCCTTCTTCCATGACACTGATAGGGGGCACAGCTCACAGACGATACGGAAGATTCTGCAAACTCAGCTTGAATTGTACTCCCATGTGGAGATAGAGAACTATTTCCCAGCATAACTTAAAGCAGTCATGTAGACAGCTTAAAAGTCAGAGAGATGATATGGAGATATATCTTTACAAAAAAAAATGTCTTAATGGGGGACTGTGCAACACTTTCTCAAAATATATAGGAAGTAATGGCTGACACTTTTCAACAAAAAAAAGCCAAGAGCAAAACAGTTAATGGGAAAGCAACTTACCAGCTGGCTTATTGAAAGTATTTTAATTTTTTTATTGGAAAATATCTTAATGGGGAATGGCAGTTACCAAGAAATTCTGTTCACCAGCTTGTTTCTCCTGCGCCTTTCAGTGTGATTTCCCACTACTGGCTCTTGATCTCCCTTCTAAGGTATTCAGAGTGGGGAGTAGGTGGGAAAGGAACACCACCTTTCTTCTAAAGCATCTTGCAGTGCACTTATTTGTACGAGTGCTCCACTCCTGGAAGGTTGCTTCTGCTAGACAGCAAACTGGTCATAGCAGATATGGGGCAGCCCTTGCATGAGAGCCCAGTGGGACATCTGTAAAGAGTGGGCATTTTGTCACTGCTTTCCTGGGGAAAACAACAGCTTGGATTTCATTTCTAAAGCTGTTGTGGCATTTGTCTCAATACCTATACTCCAAATTATCATGAGGATTGGGTAGAGGAATGGAGACAGGGTAGCCTATTCATAGTTGAAATTACATAGGGCAGCTCATCATAATGGATGCAAGAGCATCGTCTACATTGTTGTACACACAATTACAATTTAAGCAGTTCTTCCTGACTCCTGCTGTAAAATCACATGAAGATTTCTTCATGGCTTGCTTTCAGCAGACCCAAGGCAACAGAGCCTCAAACCAATTGTGTTAGCAACTAAAGAAGTGGCAGCTTTGAAGCTGCTTACAATGAAGGGATCATGCATGAAGCAACTCCTTTTGCTTTACTCTGACACATCACTGCCCTCTAACACCTTTGCAACAATGCTTAAGAAATCTCTAGTTTTCTAAGATATCACAATGTCTCTTGTTTTGCTGTCTATTAGTCTTTTTCTACCTCTTTGTGATAAATGGCTTAACAGTCCTATTTCACTATCACACTTGAAAGCTTTGTAACATTGCTGGTACTCTATCAAGGAACTCTTTTCCTTTGTTGTGAGAGTGAAGAAACAGGATTATCCACAATGTTTGAAGTTATAAGTAGAAAAAATAACAATAAATCTATCTCTTTAACAATTTTTATTTCTGATCCATCATCATTCTAGCACTTAGAAAGGAATTATTTATTGTAAGTTAAAAATCTTCATCTAATAATAAGGAAAAAAACTAAGACTGATTTCAGGAATTTTAAACTTAGTAATAAAAACAAGGAAAGCCATTAGGAAACCAGAAAATTAAATCAATTTAATTTTAATTCTCACACAAAATTAATTTATATGCTTTAGGTATAAGGATTAGCAAAGTATACAGTTGCAAATAGATTTCACAAAGTAAAGAACCTCTGTGGTTAATCCAGAAAATTTATTTCACTCCCTGGCTTTTTCATCTACCATATTTTCTTCTGTTTATCCTACTATTGGCCTTCACCTTTGGTCAGAGGTAAATGCAAGCAAGTAATTGTGTTTGATTTGATTACAGTGGCTCTCTCCATGAATTAAGAACTGCAATGTTATCCATGTTGCCTGTAAAAATTTTCCTGAAACTTATTCAGCTACTTTCTTCTTTGGGGTTAGGTCTCAAATCTGTTTTGAAATGCATTTCCGTGATGGCAAGGACACAATTCATTTCAGCACCTGACCTCCATCCATCACGATTATAAATCTAAAGCCATAAGCTTTTGTTCCTGACAAAAATTTCCTGCTCTCCCTGTAATTGTCACAGCTAGGGACTCAGGCTGTCCTTCTCCCAGTTCTCATTACAGTCTTTTCCATGAGAAGATGAGACATCAGAGTATTTTGTTTCTTATTCACTGCTCAACCTAGTCTCAAAAGAATATAGTGATCTGAATATATGTACAATGATGGTCTAAAGAGCTACATAGCTGTGTGGGCATTATTTGCTTCTGAAAATAAGGCACCTAACCTCTTTAGTGCCTAACTCCAAATAAATAACATTATAAGCAACAGTCACACAAGTTCGGAAAAATGTTTCCTGGGTAAAAGACTGATGTGTTTGTATGTTTAGATGAAAAGAAGGCTATCTAGAAAGGAAAACAGGACAAATAATCAGCTCAAACTCACAGAGCTATTTATAGAGATTAACAGGTTATTTCTAGAAAATTTCATCTGCAGGTACCTTGGAGCATGAGTGCATTGCAGGAAAAACTGTAAAAATAAATGGAAATTGTATCTAAATTAAATTCTGAATTTATATTATCTTTAAAATTTATATTACAGAAAACCTTCAGAACAAAGCAAATATTTTCATTTCAAGAGAGGAGCCATGCTGACCTGGCTAACTGTTCTCTATGAGATAGATGGTTTCGATCACTGTGAGGTGTGAAGTTATATCTAGACCACACAATCTCTGTGAAAAGAGCTTCTACATTAATTGTTTAGATCAGAGACATGGTTAAAATATCTATTCTCTGGGTCTCATATAAATATTTCTCTCTTTTGGAAATAGAGGAGCAGAGAGGAAGTGATGGTGTGTACTAGGGCTGTGGCTGTTGCTTACAGTCTTATAAAAAATCCCATTTTTAGTTTTTTCACAACTCTTGTATATCCTTCTTGTACAAGACCCTTTTCTTATTCACTTTTACTTGGAATGACATTTTTTTCTCAACATTAGCTGCTTCCAAGCAGAATAACCCATCAAACCTCACAGCTACTTCCAAGCTTCCTGTAATGAATTGTGACTTATGGATAGGGAAACCAGATAATATCTGTAAATAAATAATTTTTATTTCTAAAGGGAGCGACAAAGCTGCAGTTGTATAAATTACACACGGTATAATTCATTCAAAATTTAGTTATTTCTTATTAATATTTCATGAAAAGTAATGCATCCTGGGGTTTTTTTCTGTAGTATCACTTCCTAACTGTTAGAATTCTTTCGGTATTTGAGCTTCTAGCCTTGGCAAAACAGCTGGGTAACTCTATCCAAAGCCTGAAATTAGCTTTGTCGTAGCTATTAGCTTGGGTGTTGTCCCACTCCACGAGATGCTTTATCTGGATCTGTTGTATGGATTCACTTGTTACTTTCCTGACAATCCTGCCAGTATGCTAAATAAATCACACAAAAGTAAATGCCATAATACCCCAATATAACTTTACTGTAACCCAATAACTAGTATATGTAACAGAGTTAATGAATTCTTGTTTATGTGCATCATGTTCCTTAATACATCCCCGTGGGATTTGTTGTACATAGTTGACATCCTCAGCATTTTTGTTAGCAAGAAAGATGTCTCAGTGAATTTGGAATACCTGAAACTAGTCATAATGAGGTTTCAACTGTCCAACAGTCAACTGCCTTCTCTTTCTAGTTTGATATTCCTGCTCTCATCTGCACAAAATTTCAAAAGCTTGTTAGCACAATTTGAGCATGCCGGTTTCTTGCAGCCAGGAATACATGGCATGCCTATGCAGTCAGCACCACATCCAGATGTCTTGGAGTCCTTAGCCCAGATGAATGTGCTTACAGCCAGGCAGACCGTGACCCAGCTTTCAGTACTCACACAAAAAGGGCTCAGAATCAGTCCTTCAGAGTTAAAACCAGGACATCTTTACTGTTTTGTCACCACGGTCCATATTTCTGGGATCTACAATCAAAAGCAAAATGAACCAGCTGTAAAAAATATTTTTTCATCTGAATAAATGGAGATTCTTTACATATAAGCTTGTCAAGTGTCTATTAGAATGTTACATTTCATTCATATGTGCTTTCCTTTTTACAGTGAGGTGATCTATTTGTCAAGGGGACAAAATAGCTCATCTAGAAGCCTCATCATTCCAGAATCAAACTTCTGCATGTTAATTTATTCAAAACATACTCAGTTCTATCACAGATCTAGTGTCATGCTCTTGATGGGACAGATTTGCCGTTCATAGACAGTGAAATATGACAGCAGCATTTACTGGTGTTTCTCAGAATATAACCTTCACAGTAGTAGATCAGGTAGAAGAACAGTAACAACCATTTTTGACCATGGAAGAACTAACTTAACTCTTAAGTTCCGCTACGTATTTCAAACTAATATAAGGTAGTTGGTGATAACTCATCAGAACTCTTTACCACAGGACTGTCAAAGGTCTTTTGTGCATGTAGCTTTGAACCCCCCAAATATGTTAGCTATCTTGGAATTTAATCCAAGCTTGTTTTGAAATCTGAACTGTAAATCTCATATAGATTTCATTTTCCGTATGCAAAACACTATTTGTCCAAACAAGCAGAGTTAAGACCATTTGTGAAACCATAATAGCTCAAAGTATAAATGTGTCATATTTCATTCACATTTTTTCAGCTACATCTATCACGCTTCTGAATTAAAATAGTAGCCCTAAGGCATATTACCAGAATTCTGCCATTGGAACCTATATAAGAAACATTATTGACCGCATATTCCCTAAGAACTCTTGGCAAACTATTTTCAATATGTAGTGCTTAAAACAAAAGAAAAAGGGGAAAAAAAAGATTCTGCAGTTGGCCATAAAAGAAATTATATTAGATTTGCTGCAATTTCTAACAAGGTTCTCATCATGAAAGGACCATGTCTGTGCCCAGCACTCCTAACTGGACTTAATATGTGCAAAATGTTAGGATGCTTTCTAGCCAGTAAAGCCTGTTTATCCACATTGATGTTTATAAGGCTTGGAACTATCTAAAAATATATTGTTTCTCAACATGATGCAGTACCTTTGGATAGGCCTCCTCACGTCCCACACAGCAGGTGTGAAAATGTAAATGAACTCCTGCAAATACCAAATAGATCCTCTGTGTTCCTCCTCAGTTGAAAAGTCCCATTTAATCAGATCAGCTAGTTATTCTACCTTCATCAGCTGTGTTATCCGAGTTCTGAAAGTTTCAGCCTTCCACCTTGAAATACCCCTGCTTTTCCCTTGAATTCTTTATACTATAACTGAAAGAAAAAATCTCCAATGTATCTCCTAGTGGGTGACTCAAAAGTTTCTCAGCTTCATTCTGGATCTTGGGATTTTCAAATAACAACAAGCTTCTTTCAAATTGTTACACATAGCTTGTGCAAACAGCCCTGGTAATAACCAATACCATTTATTAAAAATTATTCCAATAATTTCCAGTGATATGTCTCAGGAATCTATATGAGAGGATGATTAGAATCCTTCATTCTCCTTTGGTTCTCACCTGTGAGCAGTTTGAAATTCCTGGTTTTCTATTAAAAACAGGGCAGTGACTAGCGAAAACATCTGGGTGTACTCTCACAAACTCTAATTCTCCTTGGTTATTTTACTAATACCAGTCAATTAGGAAGTGGTGGATCCCTTTCAAAATGAAATTGAACAGGATCATTTGCAAGCTACTATAGTCCCAATTTTTTTTCTTAGAACTAAGTCCAAAGAATTTAATTAATATCAGCTCCCTATGATAATTAACTCAACCTTAAAAATAAGTCACTGACATTGATCAAACCTTCTCAGGACTAGGAATTCAATGTTAATTTGGTAAAGAGTATTTAGCACAAATTTTCTAGAGAAGGGTCATGTCAGCACTTTCTTGAACTGCGAAAATGCTTCTTTGAAATAGTATTCAAAGGAGAAGCACCAATTCTATGTTACAAAGACAATGAACTACTTATTCCCATCAATTTCTATTAATTTTATGATCATATTTTAGCACTAAAAAACAGTAATTAATATCTGATATTTATTAGCTATGGAATTACTTAGAACATTATAAACCTTGGAGCTTCTTAGGCCTTTACAGCCAGATCTTTACTGGAGGAGAAATTAAATTTCAGTCTATGCAAGAAGAAAGAGAAGTAAGAGTTTAAGAAATGAGACCACATGTTAATTCATATTTCTTCAACAGAAGACACTGTTATGAGTCTGTGGTCCTTATGATCAAATCTTTAACTGTAAGTTTAATCACTAGATGAGACTATAAGAGTACATATACTGATTTGTACAGGCCTTCAAAGGACATTTATGAACTTTGCAAGGTCCAGTTCATTCCTACATGTTCTGAAGAAATATCTGGAGTAAGGTCCTCTTGCCTGAAAGACAGCTGGAAAGCCCACATATGTAGCAAGGAGAAGGAAAGGCTTGTAGACATATTTTTTCTCCCTTGTTATTCTCAAGACATTATAGCTTTGGATTACAGGGTTACATTGCCTGATCCTCTTAAAACAGGAATCAATTGTCCTGCAGCAACCTCAGGTTATCATAAGGTTTTATTTATGTGTGATTTTAAAAATTATTGGATGTTTGAAGAGGCAGTAAATTTTTATGTGTTGCCAGAGTTTAACAGGTTACATTTCCCTATGGCAAAAAACCACTTAGGATGCATTTTAATAATATGCTGGAGGACTATTTGTGAAATAGGAAGGAGCAAGGAATTTATTTGCTCTCTGTAGGCTTCATCTATTCTTATTAATTTGAAGTTTAAAAAATGACAGAACAAATTTGTCAAAGACTGGACATTCAGATTCCTGTAGGAAGGCAGGGAGATGAAGATTATTTTCTTCCAAAAAAGAGGCCTTCTACAAGTGAGGTGAAGCAGAATAGTATTGTCCTGAAAAAAAAGTTAATTAAAAAAAAGGATAAAACCCCAAAACAAAACAAAACAAAACAAAACAAAAATCAAACCAAATAAATCCTCTAAATTCCCCAAAACCATGCATCTTCCAGAAAAAAAAAATGAAATACTAGATTCAGAACAGAATCTCAGCATTTTTTTTGTATGAAGTTTCTTTGAAATGTCCAAAAGCCTAATTCTCATCTGAGATTTTTTCACACTACATTTATCAAGAAATATGACAATAAGTGAAACAAGAATTGCATTTTTCAAGCTATCTAAATTTTCAAGAGACTGCTAAGTTTTAAATACACCAGTACTTAAAAAGTAAGATTTTTTGCCTTTGAAATGACAGTAAAATATGGGAAAATAGCTATTAGACTGTTAAAGAAGTCAGGGGAAAATTCCTTACCACTGTCTTTAAAGTGTGTATTAGAAGGAAAACACAGCAGTAAAAAATCAAATTGAACTAAAACAACAGCAATGAAAACCAAGAAAACAAAATAAATTAATAAACAAACTACATTCAAGATGGTTTTATGTTTTGAAAAGAAATCACAGATGAAGAATTAAATGGATCTACTGAATTAGTCATTTCTGAAGAAAAAATAAGTGGGAAATCTCTAAACACTTAAGTACTATTCCTGTGTTAAACATCTTTCAAAGACACACGGCTCAGAAGGAAGGTTTGAGTAAAAGGATCATGACAAAGTGAGTGAACTTAGAAATAACTTTTAATCAAAGTATGTGTGGTAGAGTGTCCTAGGCACTTTAACAAATTTTACATTAAATACAATTGTGGATGAAGAACAGCGATCTATAAAGGGAAGGTTATTACCAATAAGCTCCTTTGGACAGACAACACTGAAAATGAGAGTACTTGCATTGAAGATACTGTGAAAACAAAGAGAATAAACTAAATGATTCGGATCACATGCAGTCATTTTGAGACCTAGTGATGGATTACTGAGGAGGGTACCAGCATCTGTAACTAGGTGTGTGTCAATGCTGATTTTATTGATGTGCATCTCTGGGCAACTCCAGCTTGGACAACAACATGTTCCTGTCTGTCTCCAGTCTTTCTTTAAACATAGGTCTATGCTTTGATTCTGGTATTAGCTACAACCCACCACCCTGCCTTTGGCTTAACAGTCTTTATTTATTTATTTTATAACTTACATAGTTAATATGCTTGTGGCACTGCAAAAGACCTTTGAAAACTATTGGAGAGACAAATACACAACATGAGGCTTAAGCTTGATGAATTTTGCTTCTCGTCTCAGCCCTTACAGAGATTTATATAACTGACTAAACAATTTGCTCTGGTAGTTTCATAAATTCTACAATCACATGATCTTAATTGCTACTCAAAAAAATTCCTTTATTCACTGGGATTGTTTAATCTAAAGCCAAAAGAAATAAAGCAGATCCATGGCAGTATGCTTACAAGTGTATCCGAGCTTTTATTTTTATCTGAAACAGATCCAGACTTGCACTATGCATCATATTTCTACATCAGCATCCCAAACAGAGAGACCTCCCTGCACTGAGGTTTAGCCACAAGCAGAAGTGGAGCTATGGTACAGTGCCGGGACCTTGGGGCAGGGGAAGGGACGCCCCTGGGGCAGGTAGGACAGGGCAGAACAGGGCAGGAAAGGGAGGGTAGGCCAGGCTACATGGTGTTTTCCACAATTTTATTCAAGTCGCATTCTTGTCTGAAGATGTTTTGATGATCTCAGATCTCACAAAACTGCTAAGAAGAAAATGTATTCACAGCAGTTGGTCAATATATTTTTAAAAGTTTGTCCTAAACTTCTTAGAAGTAGGGTGGAATCACTTGCAAATGATTGATAATGATACAAATATAGTGATGATACAATAATAAATCATTAATAATAATGGTGATACAAAAAATAAGCTGCATGTGTGACAGATGGACTTGGACCCTTAATCAAACAAGCAGCTGTTTGGTACAGATTACAAAGGAGAGAAAGTCGCAAGCCATAGCTGAGCCAGGAACCCCTCTAGGAAACCCACAAAGGAGCAGTGACCCAGTGAGCATCCATGCTCATGAGCTTGGAACATGGATCATGCAATTAACACAGGAATAGCGAGTGGCTTTGCCAAGCATCATTATTGCTCAAAGGAAGTTGTGGGTATGAGTAACGTCATGAACATTGTCATATTTCTGTCGTATGCAAATTGACTGTGAGCCAACAACTTTATTCCATAAATATGACAGCTTAAGTGAGGCTTCTTTGAGTTCTCACTGCCAGGTAGTGTGTCTGCACGGCGGGGATCTCCCCAGGAGCTTTTGTGCGTCTGCTGTCTGTGTCAAGCATTCTAGTTAGATTCTAACTCAAATGCTATTTGTGTGTTCTTCCATGTTGTAACTGAGTGAACCTTGCCACTGACCTGTGTTAAGTTGTGGTTTACAACATCTTATTAAAACAAATTTCGATTCTACCTTTGACGGTGATTCTTTAGGAAATCTAAATCACCCATTTCTGGCAAACTGGCATAGTTAGCAGAATCCTGAAAAATTTATTTTACAACTGGAACCAAGATACCATACATTTATTTTCAGATATCTAACGCATTCCAAAATTTTAAACTTATTTTCTTAGTGGCCCAAGGGAAAAATTAAAAAAGCACTGTTCCTAAAGCTCAGACTGGGAAATCCCTTTAAACTCTGCTTTCAATTTAGCAGTAATATCTGAAAGATGGGTTCTCATAATCTCTATTGCATCAAATTATATGACACTTATATTTTTGGTTTATGTTTGAAGACATAGAGTCACTTAGCCAACATATAAAGCTTTTTCTGTTTTATTGCAACTAGACAAGTCAGCTATATGTAGATGCATACTGTAATGCAAACATATTTCTATCTAGGAATAAACCATGACTTTTAATCCCAGAAGATTTTCAAAGTCTTTCAAATCATTCACATTTGAAGGTCTTGCACAATATACCCCCTGAAAGTATCCTTTCATTTTTGACTCTCAGCAGAAAGAGAAGCTCTTCATCTTGACTTTGTGAAGTAGACAAGCCTGCCTTCCAAGATATGGAAAAAGAAATTAAAAATCATTAAAATTCTTACCTAAATAATAGGATTTTTTTGTTTCACATGTTGGAAGACACATGTCCCCTCATACTACAAGAGATACTGGGAAAACTAGGGGTGTTATTTCCATGTGATTCAATGTGGTACTGTAAAATCACACATTATTTTCAGATAGCGAAAATGAAAGCTGCTTGGATTGTGTCAAAAGTGATAGACAGAAGTAAAATAGATGAGGTTTTTTTCAGGAAAAGAGCAATACCATACATGGTTAACAGAGATGTTGCATATTTGCCTTTACAGTAAAAATCCTGTATCATTTCATTTGCACTAATTTTTCTTCTCATCTTCCCTTGAATTAATTGCTGTAAAATAGAACTATATGGAATCATTAGAAATGTTAGAGATGGATGTGCAAAAAAAACCCCAGCTACCTAAGGCTGTTTAAAAATAAATATGTTCTCTTCTACATAGGAAATAATACTTAAGGGTAAACAAACAAAAGCCTGACTTTTTTAAAGAGATTAAAAAAAAAATCAAACGCTTGTTGTAAAAATACTTGTTAATTTTTTCTTTAAAGTTATTGAAAAAACAATTTGATGGATCCTTCTTGCTGTCACCAGTACAATATTTGCACTACTAACAAATTGCTAAATTTGGTTTTATTTTTCCAGTTGTGGAAAAAGTCACAGTAGGAGGTGAGGACAAATTGGATAACTGAATTCAATTTCTTTCATAATAAAGTTCAAATTCGGATCTGAATGAAAACACCAGTCAAAAGTTGCCTAGAAATAACCTTGGCATATACTCCATTTTTCCTTTGAAAGTCTGTAATGAAATTTATATACCTGGTCTTAAGCATCAATTTTTTAAAAAACTTTTTTTTAAATTATTATCTTTCTGAATAGGAAAAGGAACACAATTCCTGTATTTCTGGAAAGAGTTACACACACTGCTTCACCTATACTTATTTTTGTCAAGGCCAGTGCATCATAGAATCACAGAATCAGAGAATGGGTAACATTGGAAGGGACTGGAGTGGGACATCTAAGCATGCAGCACAGGATTGTGTCCAGACGGCTTTTAAATGTCTCCAGTGGGGAAGACTTCACACACCTTCTGGACAATCTGTTTCAGTTTTTATTCACCACACAGCAAAGAAGTTCTTCCTCACAGTCAGGCGGAACTTCCTGTGCATTAGTTTCAACCCATTACCTCTTGTCCTGTTGTTTGGCAGCACCAAACACACAGCACCAAACAGGTCCACAGGCTTGACTTTCCCCTTCAAATAAGCGCATACACTGATGAGGTCCCCTCTCAGTTGTCTAAACAAAACCCAGGTCCCTCAGCCTTTCCTCAGAAGCGAGATGTTCGCATTCCCTCATGATCTCCATAGCCCTCCAGCACTTTCTTGTCTGTTTTATGCTGATGAGCCTAAAACTGGACACAGCACTCCAGATGTGCCTCTCCAGAGGCGAGTAGAGGTGCAGGATCACCTCCCTCATCTGCTGGCAATGCTCTTCCTAAAGCACCCCAGGATCCCTTGGCCCCCAGGGCACTGCTGGCTCATAGTCAGCTTGGTGTCCATCGGCACCCCAAAGTCGTTCTCTGCAGAGTTGCTTTCCAACAGGTCAATTCCCAGCCTGTCCTGGTGCCTGGGGTTATTCCTCCCGAGGTGCAGGACCCTGCACTTGCTTTTCTGAACTTCATTACACCTCTCTGTCTGTATCTCCAGCTTGTTGAGGTTTTTCTGAAGGGCTGCACAGCTCTCTGGGGTATCGGCCACTCCTCCCAATTTTGTGTCACCAGCAAACTTACCAAGGAGGCACTCATTATACCTTTGTTTCAAAACTTCTGTTCTGTTGCAGGATGGGAATACAGCTTCAATCCTTAACATACTTCTTTTCATAGTCCTGTCTTCTTTATCACATAAGCGTCAAAATACAGGGTTTCGTAAAGTTTTTGTTTTCTAAACTTTTTAAAAATTAGTAAATCATTGACTGTATGTCCCTTAGCAGGTTCTTTTTGATTCTCTTTTTAAAATATGTTGTCTACATTTTTATTGTGTTATTTTATTTTTTTAAAAGGTATTATGCTCCTTTGCCATCTGTTAAATGTTTCTGACCACTGCTTTATGGTATTTTGCAATTCCAGGACTAATGTATTCCCCAAAGACAATGTGCTCTACAGTTCTCTGTGATATTCTCTTGGTATGTGAGAAGATTTCCATTATAGGTTTTAACAGTTTGAATACTTGACATCATGTTTGGTATTTTTCCCCTCTCATGTTACTACCCACTCAACAAAAAACTGTTTTTTCTTTCTTCAAAACCAGTGTGTTTCATTACCTGGTGAAACTTTTGTTGCTTATGTATACCCATCTAAATTCAAAACTTGGATTCTGTTTTAATTATGCCATAAGTAGTCATTACTTCAGGACCTGAAATTCCTGATTTTTATCTGAAATCTAAATTTTATATTTTATTATCAATTTCTTTCACTTGTTTTCAAAAATCTGTCTCATGTACAATAGTAACCTACTTTTTTAATAATAAAAAGTTATTTTTTCAAGTTCTTTTTGAAGCTCTCTGGGTTTGCTTAACAGCATGTAATAATTGCTGGTTGACAACAAGTGGTGTGCTTTTTTTTTTTATTTGAGCAATTTAATTTCTCAGGCTGCTTTCTTAGAGAGAAATAGAAGCAGATAACTTAGCAAGCTGTCCTGTAAAATGTTAGTAAAAATAATTTTTTCTCTCTGTTTTCTAAACTGGGCTAGTAATTTTATGTGATCTGTTGAAATTAGGCTGAGAGATGTTTTTCTCATGCCTAAAATCAGAAAAAAACTTTCCGTATCAGAATTGATAACATAAAAAGCAGTCTTTTAATGAAAGGTTTCAGGTGCACAGATGATACCTACGCTCATGCACAGGATCAAATTTTCACAGTTTTTATAATTTTAATTAATTATTATATCCAAGTACATCCAATAGGAGCATGGTTGCCATGGTAACCCACCCTTGGATCTGCTCTATTGGAGTCCCTCCAAGGGGATCGTAG
>VXBT01000863.1:0-19183 GCA_013400235.1 Oriolus oriolus | reverse complement strand
GACCTGTTGTTCTGGGATACGGTTACAGGTGTACAGGACAGGCCAATTCTTCTCACTTCAGTGACAAGAATGGCGCCACAGTGGTCCGCATCAATTTCGTCAGGAATGTACCAGTCCTCAATGGGCGCACCTGCAGGCAACACTTGGCAAACATCTCACCTCAGCCAGGCCATGATTCCTGTGCAAAAGTTCTCCTTTCTTTTTGGAGGTTTTTTCGGTCTCTATCCTAGTCAATGGTCGTGAGGCAGATGAGGAATTTTTGGACCGTCTCTTATATTTTGTTCCCTCATATCTAGGCATTTACTAGTTCATGCTAATTATGTTTCTTCTCCATCCTGGCAGTTTTATAGTTTCTGAGTAGTGAAGTACTCAGTAGATTTCAAGTAATAATTTCAAGTACTGAAAGCATTCTCTTTTGTCCCTTGACATTTTCTTTTCATTCTTAAGTAACCTAGCTACTAGTTACAGCAATTCTTCTATGACTAGTGCCTTTATGTCACAATAGAGTATACTAGCATTCTCATCTCTGAATTTGCAAAGCATCTATGTTCTGATGCTCCTTGAAACCCTTGGTGAAAATATTCTTATTTCCCCTTAGGTCTTGAAGATGCCTCTTCAGACATCATAGTTTGCTAGAAAGCTGGACTTGTGCATAGGAAAAACAATAGTTATACATTTTCAATTAAACAACAGATCTGTGTCCTTAAGGGAAAAAGACTGGAAAAGAAGGCAAGGCGAGAACTCAGCTTCAAAAGCCTACACTGGCTATACTCCACTGACGTCTTTCAGGGCACACAAATATGAAAGCAGGCACTTCTACTTTGTCCTAGCTATGCAGATTATAATAAAAAGATGTGAAATTAAATGCACTACATTAGATAGAAACATAAATGTTGACTTCATTCTCTTATTTTCAAAACCAATTAAGAGTTTTCCCAAGACAGATTATTAAAGCTACTTCAGATACACAAAAAGTTCAAGGGAGCAAATTCACATGAAATCACATGAGTCATTGATTTTACTGAAAGATTTTGCAAAATACCTGTAGGGATTCGTACATAGCTGCTGACCAGTGGATAAAAAATCTAATTGAATAAACAAGGACAAGTTCACAGATGCTCATTAGCTAGATGTTTTATCTCATGTAGGATTCAACTAAGGTGACCTTTTCTCAAAAAACAGAGCAGAAATAGCTGTGGTGAATGCTGTGTATTCTGTCGTCACTTTCAAACACTTTCTAAGAACCTGTCACAAATAGTTACTACAAAACTTTCTCCTTTAATTGATATTACCTAAAATGTGTAGAACTCCACTGACTGCAGGAAGAAAATAATTCAAATTGCCTTTGTCATTATGTGTAAGTCAATGCAGTGCAGCAAAAAAGCATTATGCTGTTATATTCTAATAAAAATTAAATAAGGACCATGAAAAGCAACTTTTGACATTATAAAACTGATTTAAATGAAGTTCACTAATAATGGAGAAAGTCAAAAATAAGTGCCAGCATGATGTATTAAACCGGAAATATTTGTGCCGTTGAAGACACAAATTTGGCACAAAAAACTCTCCAACAAAAACAATGGAAAGGATACCCTTCTCCTCCTCCTGCCCCCAAAAACCCCAACAACCAACCGACAAAAACACCCCAAACTCCACCAAAACTCACACAAAAAGAAGTTGAATGAAAAGTCTGTGCATCCTACTGACCACAAATTGTTCATGGAAGAATGAAGTCTCTTAAAACTATCTCACAATCAGTAATTTCAAAGGAATATTTTCACACTCTAGAAGTGTCAGGTTCCAGTTATATTGTAGAGTACAAACCTGGAGTTCCTACTGCAGAACAGTAAATATCTGATAAGAGAGGGACTTCAAAGTCTCCAGGAACATATGAAACGTTTTTCTTTTTCTTGTACAAGAAAATGGAAAGAATTTTTTTCATTCCTTTGTAAAGAAAGGAAGTTTGTTGTTGATTATTATAAGCCTTACAATGAGCATTAATTCATGAGTACAATTAGTAGGGATAAGTAGTCAAGAACAGCAGAAAATAACTTGGTTTTCAGTAAGGTGTATTGGAGGTTTTTAATTTATTTTTGTACTTCTTATCTGGATTACCATTGATATTTTAGCAGTTTATTTAAAGAAATATGAAGAGTCTTTGGAGTTCACAGTTATGTACTTGTTATACGATCTGAGTCCATGATCCAGGTTGCATTAGTTTGCATTTGTATTTGTACAGGTTTATTTAATATAAATTAGAAAAACCCACCTTACTATATTATGGTTACAAGACTGTAGATTTGGAAAGGCAGCACCAATATGCAATGAGGACTATATCGTCCATCATTCATTACCAATTTCATAGAAAGGATACTACTACAGACACTGTCCAATCATCAGAAATTATTATAAGAATGTGCTATTAGGGGTTTTTTGGGTTTCTTTTAATCAAAGCTAAATAGGAAAAAATACAAGCTAAATATCTTCAAAATCTCTACGTTTCAATTTGAATTGCTGTATATAGTCACACTATCCAGTGGTTCTGATCTGAGGCAATGTATTTCTTTCCTAAGGGACTCAATGGCATACTTAATCTTTATTTTCTGAATATGAGACTAACTTTAAACAAAACAATGAAGAATAGACAAGTAGCACACTATGTAATACCTTTCCAAATATAGTTCTGCTGAAAACACAAAAATCTATTAGAGTATAAAACATAGTTTAAAATGGAAAAGAAGAATCTCTCTCCTTTGAATACAGCCTGGAATTCTATAGTCTTTTTTATTTTTTCTTTTACAGCTCTCTCTCACAACTGTTTTTAGAGAAAAACAAGCTCATTTGTAGATCTCAGACTTCAGAAGAACTTTGTTCTCTGTTATTTTCACATTTTTCAAGTTTAAAAGGTGAAATTTAAAGTGTTGAACATCAAGCCATATAATTCAAAAAAGGGGGTCTTTAGAACAAGAAAGGGTCTTTTAATAACTGTCACAGAATGGCAGTTCAGAAGTGTGACTCTCGCTTCCTAGTCAAATGGTGCTTTCTCTCCACGTTTCATGTGACATCTCTGTTAAGGGAAAATAATGACTTTGTAAGCTGATTCTCTTTGCAAGGAAGAAGGATAAGTCAGTCCCTTCCAATGACAATGTAAAGCTCTGATCCACTCTGTAGAATTCTTCATTTTTGAAATGTCTCACTACAGAAAGTAGATTATAAAGCTGCTGCACAAACCCTTTCTCACTCTGGGTTCCTGAGAATATACGTATATTACAAGGCCAGTTTTTCTGACATGATGATCATGTCCCCTTCTATTTTTTGTTATTGTATAAGGGAAAAGGTGTTTTGGTTTCTTGGCCCTTTGACTTTTGCCCACACACTTGGAGCATTTTCAATCATTTAAAACTCAAAACTGAAGACTCCAATGTATCTAGTCGTTCCATAGAACTGTGAAGTTAAATAACAAGCAGGCCGTTATATGTACTTTAGAAAAGACATTGTAAAACAAAACATTACAGAAATATTGGAGCAAAACAGGTGAAAAATCACAGGCAGATCTGTGCAGATCTGTGTAGCATAAATAAATACCTTTTTACATCTAAGAATATGTAATTCTCTAGACATTTAGGCTCTCACTCTTGAAAGATATTCAAGGTTATTTATAATGTTTCTTAACTAGCCAGAAATTTTCCATCATAGTTTATCACTTGGAAAGGTAAATACATTTGCCCAAGCAGGTTTTTAACCACAAAAAATTAAAATACTATCATTAAATATGTGGAACAAAAGACTATGCATTTAGCCTTGAAAACACCTCTTTTTTCCAAGATTTTTTAAAATATTTACAGTTTAGTTTTATTAATACTTCTTTAAATGATGAAATAAAGTACTTTGTTATAAAGTACTTTAAATTATTAAAATGATAGGAAAAAAAAAAGAGTGTTAGAGTATTGAGTAATACTATAGAAAACACTGTCCTTTGGGATTTTTTCTGGGTATTTCCCATACAGGCTTCCTCAGGGCCTGTTCTGAAGAGTTAAAGTAACAGCAAATACCATGATGGTAAGAACCTTGTCTGGATCCTCTGTTCCACTTTATATTTGAATAGCCTTTCTGCTCTTTTTTTGGAGTACTAACTGAGTAGCCACTGTTCAGTGGCTATTTTTTTTCCAGACTACTTTAACTCTTACCCTTACCAATACCATTTTACAATATGAAAACCTTTTGATCCTTTTCAATTTCATATTATATAGTCTCTTCAGACATTGAATGATTGCTTAGATGGAGCTCTCAATGAATATGTCAGGAGAGGGACATAGTGTTCATACTGTTTGTGAAAAGTTATACAGAACTGTAATAAAACTAAAGGTGAAAGAGAAAAGTAAAGTAAAATAAAAATCTAAATTAGCAAACAAGAAGGTATAACAGACCAGATTCTTAGCCTTTATAGAAAAACACAACTTCCTTACCAAAAGGCAGTTACCTTTTCATCACTTACACATCCACTTCCCCACCACCAAAAACACTGAGAAGTAAATGAACCCATATAAATTTATAGAAGCACTTTTGTTTGAAATGTTTCAATTAATAAGATTCTTGTTCAGTTCTTCATACTTGACATTAGGAAACTTTCATAATCTGTAAAATTGTGACATCATTCTGTGTTCCTATATCAGTCTGCATATTTGTGAGAATATGTTTCACCAATGAAACATTGCTGAATATTAACAAATGTACTAGAGCACTTAAATCTTTCCGGTTGGCCTTACTGACACACAAGTCCACCACATTTCAAAGTCACAGAACTAGAGAGTGGCTGATGGTCAACATTAAAATTTAAAAGAAAGAAAAGAAAAGAAAAAAGGTGTTTTCTGTTATTAAAACAGAACTTTTTGTCTCTCAGTTTTCACCTATTGACTTTTGTATTGTCAATGACACGACCAAGTCGGACATATGGGAAGCTTCTAGCACTTTCTCACGGAAGCCACCCCAGCAGCCCCTGCCACTACCAAAGCCTTGCTGTGCAAATCAGCTGTCACTGACTGTATTAGTTTTGTTCTGGGTCCTACAAATGAACTGTGTTTTGCCATGTACAGATCCACATGATTTTTAGAGTTGTGATGATTTGAGAGCATTACAGTAGTCAAGCCCTTGAGGTTTGGATGTTGGGTTTGGGAGGGATTTTTGTTATTGGGTTTTCTGTTTGTTTGTTGTTTGCTTTTTTGTTTTTAATTGGTTGGTTTGTTTGTTTTCTTTTTCTCAATTCAATCAGGATAAGACAACTTAATGAAATTTTAGAAGAAAAAGAATACATAATGTGGCGTATAGGTAAAACCTTATAAAATGGAGGCCTTGTTGTCCGTGTAAAATCCTGTTACTCTAGCCTGTTACTTAGGCTAAGTAGAAGGGAACTATGGGAGTGTGACTCAGCTAGAATAGAGAGACGTGAGTGATGTAAGAGACGTGCTGTGTGACTGCCGCATGTCCACATTCTGTCCACTTTGTGGCGTGTGGTGGTTGGTTGACTTGGGCTTGTTGTGCCTTAAAACTATGTAAACTGATAACCGGCTAACTGCTTAAGAAGGCTGAGTTTTTGGAATAAAGACCTCCCTTTTGCACCTGCCTGAGGACTCTGCTTTGCCTCTTATCTCAACAACATATAGTGGCCGATAAAATTATAACTGGCGTCACAGTGTGAGGGCTCCTGAATGATATATGGTCTGGTGTTAAAACCAACAGACATTCAACTATTTAAACTTTGTTTTGCTTTGTGAGGTTTGAGATCAGCTGTACTATGAAACAGCAAAAGTCTCAGAGTCCGCACTGTCACTAGATGTAAAATCAGCATGTGAAAGTAAGATAGAACAAGCAGACAGGGAGGCCTGTGGCAGAAACTACAAAAAAAAAAGTGTTGAAGGAAAAAAAATGCAGTAAGCCAAAAACCATGATAGTATGTCTCAGATTAGAAAGACCACGACCACTGACTTTCACTCTTGATGTCAGCAAAAACCTTTGAAATAAAGCTTAAATCAGAAGGACTTTGCCTTCATTAAGACTACATGAAAAATTATTTCCTATACAATTGGGAAGTATCTGAGTTTACTAGCTTCCTTTGTAAATTGCTTCTTTAGATCTGTTTGCTTGGCAAGGAACATTTGGGAATGGCATGGATCACTGAAGTATGTCATTAGGATATCTATTCTGTAGTTATTCACCTCTTTAGATAACTACCAATTATTCAGAATTGTTTAGATTGGCCATGCAGTAACTCCTCCAAATGTTGACCCAGTAAACAGGTGATGAATACGCTCATGTCAGATAACAGAACTAACCAACCAAACAAATTAAGGCTCAATATTTTTATCACAATGTTATTTCCCTCCTTTAACCCTTGATAGTCTGAAAATTTCTGAACAAAGATGTAGTCTCCTAGAGGTTAAAACCAAAAATGTAGTGTTGTCAAATCTTACTGCTGCTTTCTAAGCTCTGTCTAATTATGTGTTATTTGTCAGGGAGGATTGATAAGAAGTAATTACAGATTTTCAATCAAACTCATAGACAGAAAGCTTCTATAACTCACAAGACAAAATATTTCAGGCACTGGTGAGTTATACTGCTACTTTATGAGTGGGATTAAAAAAATTATAAATTCAATTATAAATTAAAAATAAGATATCAGTCACTCCCACTGGAAATCATAAAATAACAGTTAACATAGATATTGCATTTTAATAAAGCTATGAGCTATGGATATTTCGTTACTGAATTTAAAATCATATGTTAGAATGGAGCACATAATCTATTAGGAATGTTATGGGTGGATGAAAGGTTTTTGTTTGCATCAATCCTGACTACATCTGTTTTAATTTAAAAATAATTAGATGTATTGCCCAATTTGAAGTAAAATTGTCAATCTTCTGGTGTTCAAAACTTCTAAATTGTAATTTATAAACTTCCAACTTTTTTTTTCCCAACCTAATGTCAAATAGACAATTTATCCCTGAGAAATATATGTGTATAAACATATATTCATATTAGTATATATCTTAATAAATATATGTGATTCTGTTTATGTAAGCATAGGATATAGTATGCAGATATGTATTTTACATTGTAAAAATTGTAGTTACTAGATACACATTTCTTTGAACTATTGTGATTTTTCTGTCTTAAATGAACATTAAGTCTGGAGGGCTCTTTATTCCAGAGGGTCCAGGGACAAAAGACCAAGGAAAATGGCTGGGCCCAGGGTTTTATACTCCAGGGAAAAGGGGCAGAGAGAACAGAAACAACCAATGGGATACAGCAGAGGGGGTAGAACAATAGGAACAACCACCAATGGGGATTACAAGGAGGTGGGAGCTAGAACGGGTAACAAATGGAGTGTTGAACTGGGGAGAACTTTCTAGAGGGAGGTGGTGTCTTTATTCCTTGGTGCTGCCCTCGGATCTGCCCTCAGGGTAGTCCTCAGCATCCTGGCATTCCCACCATTGGATAGCTTGATGGGCATTAGACTGCTGCAGCCCACCAGGGGACTGCGTGACCGCAGCAGGGATGTCTCTGAGAACCCAGCTAAGTTGAAGGAAGGTCATGCCAGAGACAGTCGGTGCTAGGGATTTCAGTTTATGTGGGGAGAGGAGTGTTATACTGAGCTGTAGTAGCCCTGGGTAACAATGAGGCGCTCAGCACTTTCCCAAGACAGCTGTCAATGGGCAGGCAAGTCCCAGAGACCCTCTGTGCCCCAGCTGTGCACATTAAACACTCTAGACTGAGGATTTTTGCAAGAGTTTTTGAGGATCAGGTTCTGTTCTTGCTATTATAATTTCCTATATTTGAAGCACAGATTGCCCCTTGGGAATAGACCATGCACTAAAGTAAGGCTGTTTCAGGTGGGGAACATTTCTGAGTAGTCAGAATTTAAGGTTCACTCACAGTTATGTTTTGAAGATTGCAAAATGTGGCACAGCCTTTCTAAAAGAGATAGGTCACAGCACATCTGTGGCTAGATGCCATCACATATTTTGTTCTTGAATATGTGTTTTAGTCATTGATACATATCAGTTGATTTACTTAAAATATCATAAAAGATTCAGTATGAATGTATGTCAATATGTTTATATGTCAAACGTGTCTATATAAAAATATCATTTAATGCCTGTACCCTGACAAGTTACAAATATTTCTTTCAGTACTGTACTGACAAAAATACCTACAATTATACCTGTCTCTAAAGAGGAAGATCAAATTATAGAGATAATAATGTAAAATCATGAGATTGTGCTGTAAAGACTGAAGAAACTAAAAGATTAAAAAAATTAAAATTGAGAAGGGAAATCTCACTTGAAAATGGTCAAGATTTTCTGGGACTCTCAATGTGCGTGATCAAAAGCCACATAAAAACCGGCCCTTGCACATTTTTATCATAATCAGACACAGGCTGGGTAAGGTATAACCTGAAATCAGCCTGACTTCAAATAACCATATTAAAGAATGATTGTTTCCGAGACACAAAGTGCCTAATAGAACATTTTATGCAATCTTTTCCTTTTAGTTATTCATATATCATTGAAGAAAATTTATGAAGATCCTTCCAGTTGAAGCCAAGGAGTTATTCATTAGTTCTGGAAGTTGAAGTGGAGAACTTCCTTGGAAGGAAGCAGTCTTAAGGTCTATTTCTAAGTAGTTTCAGAAATATGGCTCATGCCATTGTCTTCTCTGCTATAATGAGCTGAACTAAGATATCACTTTTCAAGGCAATATCTTTAATATGTGTGTGTCTTCACTCAAAGCTAGGCTCAAACCAGTAAATTTGTTTTGGTAAACAAATGAGAGAAAAACATTTAAGACCTTTGTTTGTTCCTGCACTATACTTGACTTAACTAGTAATTAAGATCCAAAAAGATATATTTCTATATCTCTAAAAATATACCCCTATGTCAACAACATAGCTTAGCTTATCCAGTCAACAACAACATATATTTGATATAATATTTTGCTCTGTTATTTCCTTTGACATAGCATTCGCTCTACATTTATAAAAAATGCAGAGTCGGAATGTTTTGAAAGAACCTTCCCACTTTTACAGCCTTTTGAGTTCTCTTAGACTGCTGGGAAAAGAATAGGGCAATAATGGCATGTTAGCTGGGATATCCAGGCACTAAACTTGTCATCCTGGAATCTCTTTGCTTTCTTGCTCAGCTCCTGCTTTCTGATGAGAAGGTCTCTTTAAATCGCTACTTTTCTGAGTCTATGTACTAACCTCTAAATCATACAGTATTGCTGAAAGTCCTCAGTTCTTCATATTAGAGATCATTTGTCACACAATAGTTAAAATCAAAACGTCTGTACCCTTAGGAACATTTCAATCCCCAATATACTAACTGAAAAGTTTTAAGGTTTGGAAGCGTATACTGTGTACATTAAATTGAGCATCCTCTTACATGGTGTAAATATTTCCTAAAAAGATGTATGATCTCTTTAATGTGTGAAGTACAATATCCTTGGAGGGGAAGAAGAAGAAAATTAAAGATTGCAGTTTATGATTCATGGATTATACTAAGACTTTGTCCGTTTTTCTTGTTATTATTGTAAGCCAAATTTAATGATAACCGGTAGTAACAGCTTGTGTATGAATTCTGTGTTTCAGTTTAAACACATTGAAAGGGACACTAATCACATCTATGATAATCAGTTGCTAAGATGAACTGTCTCTGAAAGGAGAACATTGCAAGAACAAGGACTTTCATATTGCTGTGCGGAAGCTGTGACAGCATACAACTTTCTAAGTTTAAAGGAATGGAAACATATTTTTTGTCACACCTCTCAGTGCAAGAAGGAGTTTGGGGAACACAGCCAATCATCAAGCAAAGATCATGTCACTTATGTGACTCCTCTAACAATGTATTGAAGTATCTCTGCCTTGTGCTTGTGATAATTTTCAGTAAAAGGCACAGAGTCTGGCAAATAAAGGCTAAACTAGGGACAAATTTTTTTCTAAGTATTTTATGCATTGTCCTTTTAAAAGAGCAATCGGTGTCCTTGCAGTAAAATGAAGATTGTTTCTAGCTGAAAAGCTGGGGATCATTCAAGATCGGTGCAACTACCTTTCTGGAACAGCATTAATAGAAATTTGCCTTTATATAGGTTGCCCCTCAAGCCACTTGGAATATGTTACATAATTTCAAGGGAAAAAGATAAGTAGTTATTTTTTCCCATAAAAGTCTCAGTTATTTTTAGTTAGCTGAGGCATGAAAAAAAAGTTAATATTAAAACCACAAATGTTTGTGATTTACTTTTTGTCATAATATTTTGAAAGAAATTTCAGTAATCAGAATGGCAGTGCAAATGTGATAATCTGATTTATTAGAGTTAGTTTGGAGTCAAAAATATTTCTGATCAAACAAGTGGATAATGCATTTAGAAGATAAAATCTTATACTTCTATTTTATTTTGCAAATTATTGCCTAGTTTTCCCACATTCTCCCAATTTGTTGCAATTAAAATTTAACAACTAATCCACAAGAACAGCGTCATCACATTATTTGTTTAGTTTCTCTGGATTAAAGAAAAAAACCTTAAGTGAGAAGAGAAGAGTTTAGTGTGAGTCAAACTATAGTCTTAACAGCCTGAGAATTATTTGTTCAGTAATGATACCAAGAGTTGTAGTCACCATATTCCAGTTATAGCATCTCATTTATACTTTATACTATTTCTCTGGGTTCTAATGTCAATGGGCAATCAGTCTCTTCAGGAAGAAGTTGGGGATGCAGAAGGTAAGATCAATGCATTTCAGAAATGCATATTCTCTGTTGGGGGACTGTGGTACCGGTGGAGTGTCTTCTTGCTCCTCTTTTTGGGGATCACTTCATATATTTCCCCAAACTGTCTGCTTAGTGGACATTTCTTCAGTGATTTACAGTTCCACATTGTAGTCAGATTTGCTTGTGAGAGAGACTTATTCTTTTGGATTTTTTCTTATATTTAAAGTTGGTTGCACAAAGTTCCAAAAGATCTTCTCCTTTAATAAACCACTAATTACCATCTGTGCCTTGTGCTTACAGACCTGCTGTTTCTGCTAGCATTTCCAAAGTCTTAGCTTTCAGTTTATGCTTATATTTTGAGGTCTCTGTTACCATGCCCTTTCTCTCAAACAACCCCAAGATGTGTCTCCTCAGTGAATGGTTTCAAATTGAAAACTTTTGTGACAATTCTGTTTTAATTTAGTGTGAATTGAAAGTTAATATGTCTTGGATTTATAATACTTTTATTTCAGAATAATTATTTTTTATTATGGATTAACACTAAAGAACAGGTTTTACCTTGAGATAAATTGTTGTTATTATTATGCACATGCTGACTGAAATTTAGTTCAGAATCTTATTACACATTTGGCATTTACTGTCTGATATAGTGTCAATCTAATTTAAGATTGTCCTATTGGTGAGCATATTTAAAGAAAAAAAAAAAACATAGAACACCAAAACAGCACCAAACTGAAGAAAATGAAAATGCAATTTAAAGCAAATTTTGAAAAAATAAAAATATTTTAAAACCAGTTTTTCAGCTGTGCAACCATAGGTCCTGTCAAAACCTTAGCCCAGATCAGGAATGCTTTAGTTCCTTTGAAGTTTTAAGGCTTCAGTATTTCTGTCTTTAACCTGAAAGAAATACGAGAATATATTTCTCAGATCATCATCGGTTTAAGTGTTTAAAGAAGTGGGGTTTTTTCTGAATGATTTTTCATTGTACGTATCCTATGCAGGCTTAAGGATTTAATCTAACTTGCTTTATTTGCAGTCAGAAGAAAAGCATGAAGAAAATGTCTCAAAGCATGTGTTAAAAACTTAAAAAAACCCCAACTTTAAATAAGGAAGTGTGACCATTACTTTTTCAATGACTTAATGTCTTCCTAAGGAATATTAAAATTCTCTTCAGTCTTACAGGTGATAGTCAGATTCTTTAGTTATTTCCCGTATGTTTGTGTATCATTTCTTTCTGTTTGTAACTCACAGTGTGTTACTTGTCTCTTTACATAATCTTAACTATCTAAATTTTCACTAACCTCCATGTAATCTTGCCTAGGCAATAATTTCACATTAATTCATGCTAATGTATGCATATGCAGAACTTGAATTTAGAGGGATTTGAACTGTTATACTAATTATATGGGACTTGGATCCTAAATCATGAACTGTTCACATTCTATACTTAGATTATTTGCATACCATGTCTATGTAAATGCTGTGGGTTTAGAGCAGCACAGTATAACACAAAAACAGCTAAGACTTTTTTTTAAATAAGGTGACTTCTTCCTTCTTTAAATATAAAAGAATTATAATTAATATAATTATTATTCCTGCTTAATCATATGAAAATATTAATGTCATTTAGTGTTAATAATATGGGCTCAGTAGACTCACATAATTGCCTTAGTCACAGCTTATTCTCCCCAAAGGTAATTAAAATTGGCTTGGTTGTCATTTGCTCACAATAGTAAGATTCAACCTGGAGTAGATTAGAAGAGTCCTCTTTTAAATACAACGCAACTGTCACAGACATGAATGAAATTTAAACATAGACTTCCACATGGTCTAGATATTGTAAGATTGTGTGGCTAATTTCTTCTTTGATTGGTGCATTGGATGACCAGTAATTAAAAAATCTTAGCCATATGGCTGGGATTGAAATTTTATAATATAAGTCAACTTGTAAAGTAAATGAGGAAAGGACTTTTCAGGCTGAAAAAAAGGTGTCTCTTTTATCTACTCTGTGAAGCTGCAAGCATCAGCTACTATCAGCAATTCGTCTTTGTCAGAACTTTTGATGTCTAGAGAGGCCCTCTTACCCTTGTATTGGAAACTGAAAATAAGCACACCGTCAAAAAAATATTTTGTAGAAAATATAATTTACATCAGCAAAACATTTAAAATAAAAATCTCCCCCTGAACACAAGACTATTAACCATTCTATATGGTTTCAAGGGAACTACAGGCACAAAAATTTTAAAATGAAGTTATTGTATAGTATTTTTTTTTTAATTCATAGTTAAGTGCTTTGACACTACTAAAGACCAAAGGAATCTGCCTTCTGATTTGTCTGGAATCCTTTGCTGGTTTGTGGGAAACCTTAATCTTTCATAGGAGAGGGTAAACTCTAGTACATTTCAGTGGCAGGATTTCTGCAATTTAGTGTGGTATTAAAATGAGGCAGCATCTGCACAGAAGGCAGAATACACATATTTTGCATTTGTTCATTACTTAGTACATACCAAAATCTTGAAGAATAATATTAAATATCTGTAATTTCATAAATTGTTGTCATCAGTAACATGTCCAATACTACATTTAATTTTAGCTTTCTCAACTAGAGATAAGAAAATAAGATATCATGCATTCATTAAAATTCTATAAATTCAGAGTCATTCACACTTTATCTGTCTTCAATAAATGAGCTAGGTAATCACATATTTGAGAGGAAAAATTACTCTAAAACTGTGAATAAGGAAATACATATTGTGGCCATGCTGAAAAATGAAAACCAGGAAAGACAGCTGTAAAGTTAGATCTTTCATTTTTTAAATGATGAAAGAAATATAATTTCCTATGATCATAAGCATGGAAAGATTTACATCAAAGGGCTGGATATAGCTTAGCTATACAATGAGGAAGGGAATGTTTCCATTGTGACTAACCTGTAAAAAGAAATACCAGCAATCGTGCAAAGCATTTGACACTGTCTCACACGACATCCTTGTTTCTAATCTGGAGACACATAGATTTCATGGGTAGACCAACCATCAATGGTTAAAAAATTGCCTGGATCACCACACTCAAAGAGTTATGGTCAACAAGTCAATGTCCAACTACTTGAGAGCAGTGACAAGTGATCACTCAGGGATCAGTACTGGGACCAGCACCTTTTAACATCTTTGCTGTCAACATGGACAATGGGATTGAGGGTGCCCTAAGCAAGTTTGCTAATGATACCAAGCTGTTTAGTGCAGCCAGGATGCTGGAGGGCAGTGATGTCATCCAGAGTGACCTGAAAGGTGGGCTTGTGTGAGACTCATGAAGTTCATCAAGACCAAATGCAAAGTCCTGAACCTGGGTTAAGGCAAACCCAAGCACAAATACAGGCTGGGTGGAGAACGGATAGAAAGCTGCCCTGGGAAGAGGGACTTGGCCGTGTTCATGAACAGGAAGCTCCACATCACCCAGCAGTGTGAGCTCACAGCCCAGAAAGCCAACCGCATCCTGAGCTACATGAAAAGAAATGCGGCCAGCAGGTCAAGGGAAGTGATTCTGCCCCTCTACTCCACTCTTGTGAGACTCCCACCTGGAGTCCAGGTCTGGGGCCCCCAGCATAAGAAAGATATTGACCATAGGAGAGCCACTAAGAAGGTCACAGGGTTAGATCACCTATGAAGACAAGTTAAGACAGCTGAGGTTCTTCAGCATGGAGAAGACAAGGCTTTGGGAAGACCTTGTAAGAGCCTTCCAGTACCTAATGGGGGCTTGTAAGAATGTTGGAGAGGGATTTTTCACAAGGGAATGTNCAAGGGAATGTAGTGATAGGACAAGGGGGAGTGGTGTTAGGCTGAAGGAGAGGAGGTTTAGATTAGATACTAGGAAGAAATTCTTTACTGTGACAGTGGTGAGGAACTGGAGGGGTTGACCAGAAAATCTGTGAGCTCCCCAGTCTCAAAGGTGTTCAAGACCAGGCTGGATGGGACTCTGAGAAACCTATCCTAGTGGAAGGTAGATTGGAACAAGATGATCTTTAGGGTCCCTTCTAACCCAAATCTATGATTCTATGATCTTATGATTCTAAAACTCATTGAACATTTTCTCATTAAGGGAAAGAAAAGGGGGAAAGTATTTATACATATACATATCTACTTGTATATATGTTCCTACTGGTACCTGGAACCTAGGTGATAGATAGGTACATATACATACCCATATGCATACACATACCTTATGTATAAAAATATGTATGAACATGTGGAATAAAAATTGCACATACATGTGTGTATGTACAGATATATATGGAAGTACATGTATATGTATATATTTATTTGCATTAGATATATTGTATGTATAGTTTTGTATGTACATACACTGCCTTTAATTCTCTCCTTTTTCAGGCTAAGACATTTATCATTTCATCATTAATTTTACTGTTTACTGAATAGACTTACTTATCATATGTCTAAGGACTCAGTTCTCGTTTTCCATAGTACCATAGCTTTCTTTGGTTGAATGGTTTTGGGCTTTGTTGGTTTCTTTCTTTTGTTTTGTTCTTGTCATTTTAAATTCCATTTTGTGTTACAGCTACAGTATAACTTTGTGTTTTGCTTCACAAGCTTTTGTGAAATATCTTTCATTTAAGTTAAGACATGTTTTACATTATTTTTTATTGGCATAGACTGTTTGGAAAGCCCTTTCTTTCTTCTGAGGATAAATTTGAATATCCAGTGAAAAATGTATACAATATAATCTATTTTTGCAGAGCTTCAGGTTCTGGTGTCTTGGGCTTTTACTCTTTTCCCACTCTCCAAAACTTCTTTGTGCAGTCATACTGATATGGTAAACTATCTTTATGGCCAGTTAACACATAAGCTTGTTCCTGCTTGCCCCCCGCCACTATTCTTTGAGAAACACAGCCTTTACCTGTTCACTAATATGATCACATTTTCTTCTTTTCAGGTTTTGGATAATAGGTTTGAGGGCAAATAAAATCATCTATAATAATCATGAACGGAATATTGCCTGTGAAAGTTTATATGTGTACACACAAGTTACTGTGGTTTTTCATGTATTAGTGGGCCTTGTTTATTTCTTTCTTCATAGTAGAGTATACACATGTTCTGTCACATTTAAGTGTTTAGTGGTCAGAGTATTGTCTGTTCACACAGCGCACCTTGATTGCAGTCCAGATTTATATGTATATTACACCCTGAGAGTTCTTATATTGTAGAAAATAAGGTATTTCAACCTTTACATACAATTCTACTGATTACAAGTGTATTTAATAAGCAGGTATCTGTGTCTTAAATTTGGGCCTGGTGGAGACTTCCCTCTGCATGTAGAAATATGATATTGAAGTTGCAAGAAGTAGGTCTTTATAAAGCTGGTTTTCCACAGCAAATTTTTAAGAGAGTAAACAGACTACATTGCATTTTCCCCAGCATAAGAGTAACTAAAATTCCTCCTGTAGCAGGAATAGATGAAGACACTTTACCTTTGAGAAACAAGGGCACCTGTGACTGTGAACTGGCAGTACTCGGAATATACTTTTACCTTAATGTTTAACTCTTTCCTCTACAATATTGAGGAGATGAAAAAAATAGCATCTTCTCAAATATATGATAACTCTGCAACCTTGCAACCTTCAATCAAAATGCAGATTTTGTGGACTTGGATGTTTTGTTGGCTTCTTTTTTACTGTAACTCAAACTCACTTTGGTTTCTAAAAGCTTTCTTAACTTTCCATAAGCTCTGTAAAAGAAGTTGCATTAGTCACAGACATCAATGTCAATGAATTTCCACAAGCCAGCTACTGAGAGAGTAACACTCACTGCTAGTGCCAGAAGACACTGATTTTCTCTGTGAGCTCTAAGATCAACATCACAAAAAAAAATATTAACAATTAAATGATACTAAACAAAGAAGTACACTGCAAAATGTCAGACATCTTGTTAACTTTAGAGGTGCGTTACACTTGTGATAAACTCAGAAGAAAAACACTAGAAAGTCACTCATTAAATCTCCATCAAACACTCACACTTGAAAGACTAGAAGGTAAGTTTTCTCTTGTTTATTAAGATGCTTGAAGGGACAATTAAGAGAAGGATTTCTCCTAAGGAGAGAAATCAGTTAGATTTGGTCTGGCGTGAGATATAAACCAATTAGACCACAAGTGCTTTCTTCCTTTGCGAGTGCTTGCTGAGAGAATTATTCACTGTACACAACACCATAGTGACTCCAGAAAATTTAAAAGGTCTAAACACTGAAAATTACCAGAAGGTATATCAAGATGGTATTTTTTCTATCCTGTCCTCAATGCTTCATATGTTATTTTTCTTGTCATAAAATGTCCATTGTATATAAAAATTATCTTTGTACCTAACCAGTAGGTGAAATCAGAAATTTCTCATTCAAAAGAAAGAATCAGGATAGATCAACTTGGAATTTCCTCATATATAGTTTCTGAATGAAAACTTTTTCCATATAATAATCAAATATTTCTGTATGAAAAATAAGATTGTCATCAATTTGCTGGATAGCACAAGTGCTGCATGTGTACAGTTGTAAAAGGTCAAGTCTTCAAATCCCTCTGGTATTCCTCACCATCCAAAGGGTATTAAAAAAAGTAAGAACATTTTACATTTGACAAGACTATTTGTCTCTAGCTTGGAACTAGAACTAGCTAGTTTTTCTGATTTATTTTCCCAAGTAGCTCAGCCTGACACAGGCAGGAAGCAAAGAAATTTTCACATCAAGTGATTAAGCTTAGAAAAATTGGAAAGAGTAAGAAACAGGATTTATCATGGAAAGCATTAGGTAATTTTAAGATATATATTAGTGACAGTTCTCTTGTATTAAAGTGTTTATTTTGTCTCAGATTATATATTTTTAAGTTTCTTCTGAACAGTTTTATCAGATGACAGAAAACTTTTGTATCAGAAAACTATTATCTCTTTTCAAAAGTTTCATGCTGTATATATAGCAATCAAAAGCATGGTCATTTCTACATTTCAATGTTACTTCTAAAGCAAAGATTATGCCAGTGGGCCATATAAACTGAATTTCTTATGGATTTACTGTCAGTGTAACTTCAAAGACTGTTTACTTGCAGGTCATTGGGTGACACTAAGTATCTTTCAAATAGTAGCTAAGAAATATTTTCCTGAGAAAGTACTGCTGGCTATTGGAGTGCTTTCCCCTACCAAAACACATACAGACTCCTTTCTATTCACAAAAAGACCATAGCCAAATAGACAAATTAGAGGTGCAGAAAATCTTGAGCAGATTGTTTGAGTGATTATCAGTTTAAATTTGAAATTTTTCTAAGATTTTCACAGATACTTGTGGTATCCTGGGATGCAAAATTGTGTTCATGGCTGCTCTGGTTTAGCACAGTTTTTTTGCCATGCATCCTGCACAGAGAACCATATTTTCTGCTACCTCAGTCTCCACTGAAAAATTCGCCTGGATGATGCACAGCAATCTGGTCTAGTTGACAAGGTGGTGTTCAGTCAAAGGCTGGAATAGATAAACTTGGAAGTCTTTCCCAACTTTAATGATTCTATGAATAAGATCAGTGAATACTCACTGATTGGCCAACATTTTAACTTGCATTATGCATTACCATGATGAGAACGCTTTACAGCTTCTGCAAGTTTCCTTTCTAGACTTCAAGAATAAATCTTGTGAGGTTAGACTGTGCTGTGAAACTTGGTATTAATTCAGTTTTGGACACACACAAGGAACATCATCAAAATAAAAGGCTTTTCTTTCAGTATTTTCAGCAGACTGTTGTTCATTCTTTGTGAAGGGAATGAAATTAAATATTCACTTTTATCATATTACAAGCTTTCCTTTAAATAAAAAAATCTTGATTTTGTCTATCACTGATTAGACTGGTTCTCCCTTATCTTTTGAAAGGCCTTGCAGAGAGACCTAGACAAACAAGAGGGCTGGACAATCACCAACTGTATGAAGTTTAGCAAAAGCAAGTGCCAGATTCTGCGCCTGGGATAGGGCAACCCTGGATGTGTGTACAGACTGAGGAATGAGAGGATGAAGGGCAGCCCTGCAAAACAGGACCTGGGGGTCCTGGTCAGTGGAAGGTTGAGCATGAGTCAGCAGTGCCCTGGCAGCCAGGAGGGCCAACCCTGTCCTGGGGGGCATCAGGCACAGCATCGCCAGCCAGGCAAGGGAGGGGATTGTCCCGCTCTGCTCTGAGCTGGGGCAGCCTCACCCCAAGTGCTGGGGGCAGTTTTGGTCGCCTCAATAAAATCAAAATATAAAGCTATTTGAAAATATCCAGAAAAGGGCTATGAAGCCAGCGAAGGTCTGTAGGGGAAGCCATACAAGGAGCTGAAATCACTTGACTTGTTCAGCCTAAAGAGGAGACTGAGGCCAATCCTCATCATGGTGCACAGCTTCCTCATGAAGGGAAG
>VXBT01000862.1:245789-263210 GCA_013400235.1 Oriolus oriolus | reverse complement strand
CAAGAGATCTGGAGAGGGACTTTATATATGGGCATGTAGTGATAGAACAAAGCGAAGTGGCTTCAAAATGAAAGAGGGCAGGTTTAGATGAGGCATATGGAAGAAATTCTTTACTGCGAGGTGGTAAGGAATTGGAACAAGTTGCCCAGAGAAGTTGTGGATGCCCCACCCCTGGCAGTGTTCAAGGCCAGTTTGGATGGGGCTTTGAGTAACCTGGTCTATTGGAAGGTGTCCCTGCCCATGGCAGGGACTAGGTATGAGAAGATCCTTCCAACCCAAGGCATTCTGTGATTCTGTGAGCTTGTAAGAAAAAAATTAAGTAATGCATAAGTTATAATAAAAAAAGGAAGAGAAAGAATATTGATCTCCAGTAAGTCCTTCCTTTTCCATTATCGAATGTTAGTTCTTCCCAAGGTGAATTTTGCTACTACGTGAAATGAAACCTGCAGATACACATAGATGTTCTCAGGAAAAACGCAGCAGTCCTCTGCACTGAGGAAGGACCATGGGATGTTTTGCCCATTATAGTGCCAGTTTTTCACCACAGAAAATTTTGCACTGATGTCTTCAGTAAATAACTCTTACTCTGTAAATCCAGAAGTTTCATCACCAGCATGTCAAGTACCTGCTGCAATGGTTAGTTATGCAGGTATGAGATGTTTTTCCTGCTGTCAGGCTGGACAGTTCAGCCACAAACAAGCTGCTGTGGGAGACGCAAATGGCTTATTTGAATGTAAAATATCCCTGGTTTTGTTTACATCACCCACAGTCAGCATCAGTTACTGTTTCTGCATTTGAACTTAAATGTTTTCTTTATCTTTGTTTATGCTAGTAAAACAATATTCATGAGTGCAATTATTTATGTGCATCTTCATTTTCTACCTCTCCCAGCAAGAAGGCTCTGGGGAACTGTAGGTAAATGTGAGTAAATATGAGGAGAAGTTTACCTTAAGCCTAGGAGCAAAATATATGGGCACATTGACAGCTAAGTGTGCTTTGCGCCCCTAATCTAGTGAACCATTGACTTAATATTTTAACCCTCAAAACAGATCCTGTTGCATGACTTTCATGGTGGCTGTTCAGAAACGCTGGACTTAATACACTCCCCACTACCAAAAATGCCATAAAACAAGCTTCACTAACTCTTTAGGATGTTGTGATATTTAACTTCTGCTCATGCATGTGTTAAAGGAATGCGCTGAAGTCTCAAATAATGAGATGAGTAATAATTTGTCCTTGTGTGGAAGATCAAGGGGGAAAATCTCTTTTGTATTCTTAGCAAATTTTTCTTTCATTATCTGTGGGCTTGCACTGAGAATGTCTCTGTAAGATCTTATGTCAGACCAAGGCTCACTGGTACAATGGCACATGGCTTTAATTTGCTCAGAAGTTAAGCTGGCAACTGTCAAAGGAAGAGACTGTTAACCTGTCTGAACCAATCCCTGGTTCTGACATATGGCACTGGCTGTTGCTTCATTTGGAAATACCACAAATGCTGTGTTTTGTAGCTGACAGCCTAATTACTGTCTAGTGATTAGTGTTTGGCATAATAGACTGTCTCTTGGATGACTTTAGCTTGTAATGCTTTGCATGACCATTTCATAACTTAAGATCATAAAATGGAAAGCTAAATTAATTCACGGGCATGAATAGACCTGAAAGGTTTTATCTTGGCCACATTTTTCCAGCTGGTTATCCATTCCCAGTAACTCTCTCTTGTTAGAGCACATGCATATACTTTGGAAAACAAAAGTTGTATCACCATCTCCACTAAAACTTAAATGTCTGTGCCTACAGTGCATGACAGGTTTTAGACAGGCAAAAGCCTCCTCCTCCCCACTTAGCCTTAAAAGTGCTTTTTTGTTTCAAATTGTGTAACTCCTTCAGCAGTCACAGATGTGCCAGGAGTCCGGCTTTGGCTGGGGTGGGTTTTCTTTGTCTCGGTTACAGGGGCCCTGCCAAAGTCTCGGCTCCGCTGGCTGCTGGGGGCTGTTGTCCTCCCAGGGCAGCAGCACCTCTCTCTCAGCTGGTTGTTCCAGCTGTGCTTATGGCCTCGGATGTACAGGCCTGATGCTTCCAGCTGCTCCCACACCTCAGCACTGCTGGCTCGTGCAGGAGCAGGAGCAGATGCTGGTTGAGGAAGGGATCAGCCAGAGAGGGACAGAGCAGCAGCTGCAAGAGGAGCCAGACTGTCAGATGTCTCAGTGAATGCATGCTGGCAGAGACCGTGGAGAGTTCAGAGCGGAAAGGAAAGACGGGGGGCCCAGTAAAGAGAAGAGGACTACAAATCCTCTGGGATCATCAAGGTTAGATAATAGGTTCTGTGGTGTTTTCTCATGGGATGACTGGTTTTGTCACCAAGAGCAATGATTAATTGTCAGCTCTTCAGGATTGTGGTGTTCTGGAGAAAGCCATGTCAAAAATCACTATGCAACTGATATGCTCAACCCCAACTCTCGTCCGCAAAATATTTTTTTAGGCTGTCCCAGCAAACTCAACAAGCCTCATTTTCTTCAGGGTATCAGCCCAGAAGCACAAGATTGAAGAGCAAAAGGGACAGAATGACTGCTCAGAGCTACTCATGAAGAAAGACCTCATGAGATTACTTCTGCAGTGACTACTGTTCTGCATTTCAGAAGTGAAAGCAAGGAATGTGTCAGAAACATTTTCTCCTATCTTCAGAATGTTGTGGTGATTCAAGTCTCCAGAAGCTGGAACACTAGCCTAAAGACTGTCTCCTGGATAAACCCCTTGCAGCACCATTATAATACCAATAAACCAAAAGAGAAGCCATTGACCCAGGAGACATTATTACCTTTCCTAATTAATGAATATCACAATATTAATTATACCGGATACACCTATTTCATGAATGTGAAGAGCTCTTTGCAGCTGTGCAACTATTACCCATCCCAACCATACAGTTTTGACAGTATTTACCCATTTAGGCACACAATTCCAGGGTAGCCTGATCAGCACAGCTGACTCCCCTGCCCCGAGATGGGCAACAACAAGCCTGGAGTTGAGCCATTAGCTTTGTGTGAGTGTGTGCAAAGTCATTTCTTTTTCAAACTTTCATTACTGCACTTCCAGAAAAATTTTAAAAAAGGGCCACTTCTAACCTAAGAATTCTGTTCCCTGTGAATGTTCTGCCGTAAGAACTCCAGTTAGAGGGAATTATCCTGCTTTTCTGCAAAATTATGAGGGAATCCTTGAGCCTTTTTGCTTCAGGAACTGGTCACCTTTTCACATAGCTCCAAGGACCTGCCAGCCTGAGCATCCAAAGCAGACAAGAGACTGAGCAAGTAAACGTATCTACTGCTCTGTTGTGATTTTGTCTTTCTCAAATATTGCAAAATAGAAGCACCAACAAACAACTATCAGAACCTGAACCTTTACACTGGTTTTTTGTAGGCTGGACCATTCTGAGATCTGTCTCTTGGGAGTGTTTATTTGTGGAGCAAAAGTGTCCCAGGCTGCCAACACATCAAAAAGCAAACAGAGCAATAAAAGTTGGGCTATTTTTGTTTGTTTTGTTTACCATGCTTCATAAAGAGGGAACTAGCTGGCTAATGAAATTATATAAACCTATTATGTGAATCCCTACCTAAATATAAAATCCAAGTTCAGTTTGCAGAGTGACTTGTAGGGAATTGCAACATTATTGGATCATGATTATTTGGACAACTTTCCTCTCATTTAGAGAATGCAAATAAATCATAGGGGAGTTGTGGATTCTAGCACTAATGATAGCAGAAATCTGATCTCTCATCTTCCCAGGTTTTTCTTCAAGTTTGGGAACAAGAAGAATACTCTGTGCAAAATATTCCTGTCCTGTATTTCCTGTAATCTGCCATGGGCAACAACTGCGCCACCCAAGGGTGCCTAGCTTCCAGAGCACGGAACTGGGATTCACTGGGATTCAAAACTGGAGTGGGTCTGTGTAAGAAGAGATGTTTTCAGACACTGAGTGGACATGGAACACATCACTCGCCTATCAGAGGCAGGGAAAGAGTCTTAAGATGTACCCTGCAGTCTGGGCACAGCAGTGACACCATGCAGTGCCCCTCCTTTCAGGCTAAATTTCCCTCCTGTTTCCAATGCAAGATTCAGACAACCAAACAGAAGACTAAAGAGCAATATCTATAGAGAATACTTCACAAAGTTATTCTAAAAATTGTTTAGCAAAGCCCTTGTTAATCCTTTGAAAATAATGGGCACATTCAAAAGGAATGGGAATCAGTTTCCGATGGGTCACACAGCCTGTATCTTGGCAATTTTTGTACACAAGCAGCAGTGCAATTGATGGTAACTAATATGGAACACAGGCACACCTCTCTACTACAACTTTTTCCCCAGCCTCCGTATCAAGAAATATTTCACACATTGAGATCAGTGTTGCTTTTGAAATCAGCAAATATTATCCAAACACAATTACTTGCCTTTTGGCCATGATTCAATCAAGAATCACTACAGACTATCCTCTTCATATATCACAGCTTCTCCCACTTGATTTACCTTCTGGGGTGGGTGCAGAAGCTTAACATCCACCTTAAAAATAAATAAAATTTGAAATGTTTTTGAAAGAGCTCATTCCATCTAGGCATTATCAGTTTAGCAACTGAATGCCAGTGCATTTCAATATTTACCCCTACAGCTATATGAGGTGGCTCCTAGAGATTCAGAAACTTTGGAAAGTTTAATAGGAATTTTGTTGGGTTTTTTTGGTTGGTTTGTTTTTGTTGTGTTGTTTGCTTGTGGGTTGGGGGGGGGGGGTTTGTTTTGGTTTTTTGCCTCTATTATTTCATATTATTTGAAGAAAACCTCAGTGTTTGAAATCCCACTTGAACATATTCCTAGGACATAGAAAAGATGTGTCAGTGGTTTTCAAATAAATCAGCTGATACAAACATTAAGTAAGAGTCTTGTGCCCAATGGGAGACTACTTAATGGAAATACATGAGCGTTGCTGGGAAGTAGCCAGTGCCTCTTTCTTAAAAAGCTGGGTATTCATCACTCCCTCTGTCTAGATACCATGAAGGTGGGGAAATCATACATAGCCTGGATCCAGCAGGTAAATAAGGTCATTAAGGGAAGTCCTCTTCTTCATCCTTCAGGACTGAGGGATGGAAGGGGAAGGGCTCTGAGCTTCAGGCTGCTGACATGGCTTGTGTTAGCCAAAGAGCAGGGCACACAGACCTGCAGGGGACTGTGAAGAACTGATCAGCCTCTGTTTTCTAGATGACAACACCAAACTCGGCTGTAGCACGTAGATTGCTAGTGGCACTGATTGTCAAGTTTACTGGCAACTTGTTAGAACATCAGGAATTAAAGAAATGTTCTGCGCTGCATTCTGAGCTTGGTAACACCAGAGTGAGTTACATGAAAGCACAACTCTGTGCTCACAGCAGATCTTAATATCTGCACATTTGAAATAGCTATCATTTATATTAGTTTCTTACCATTATGGCTTTTGATCACAAAAATGGCTCAGCCACACTGATTTGAGGAAACTTTCACTCTCTCCATAGCTGTTATGTAGGTAAATATTGTGGTTCAAGTGCTAAAATGCACATAGTTGAAAAATAATTATCCATAATGGCAGCCAAGAAAAACTTGGCAAGCACTCTAATGCCATAGAGCTGGAAATAGAGCTGCCTTAAAGCACCTTTATTTTCTTAAATAAGTAGGATTAGACAAAATACGTCAGTAAAAGACACCTTTGCAATAAGAACTAGGCAAAATTACCTTTTGCTTTTTTCCCTAAAAGAAGAAATATTTTCTTCACATTTTGAACTGAATTAAACAATTAGTTTATCTTTCTTTTGTTTCTTCTGACTTTTCTCTCAAGGAATATTTTCAGGAGTAGTATCTAAGAACATCTAGAGCAAATACAAAAAAAATTAAGGAAAGTTAATTCCTGTATATGCTGAATCAAGAATTGGCCTTTAACTGTTATTTTCTAGTTCCATTTAAATGTAAGCAAACTCAGATTTAAGTGTGTATAAACATTTATTATGGTTATTTTAAAGTAAGATAGGCATTTGATCACTCTGATACTACAACTGAATACTTACTACACTGTCCCCATTGAAAAATTCCCTTGGGTTCAAAAACTTTTTGAATTAGAATAGTTCCACAATTTTGGAATGATTTTCAATGGATGCATTCCTGGAAATAGCAGTCTGTGAACAACAAACTGTAAAATACAAAATAAAATAATAATATTCAGCTGGTGATTTGTTCACTGCAATTCTCTCTCCTTCATTCTAATAACTAAAATTCAAACATTTTACTCTAAGTATTAAATGACCACTTGTTTTAAAATGACACAGCAATTTATTGAGATTGCAGCCCTGTCACATGAAAAACATTCTGCATTTGCCTTTCTGTCTTGATAGCAGTGTTGAAAGTGATTCAGAGATTTCCTAATGTCCCACACAAAAATTTTATATGGAATTTTCTTTACTGTACCTTAATGTGGGGTTTTGTTCCTTGTACACTGTAAAACAAATAAGATTAATTCCTAGGCAAACTCAGCTAAATAAATATGGTTTTGTACCTTATGGAAGAAAGGGATTACTTTATCACTATCAAAAGCAACGTGTCTCCAGTTTGTTATCAGTGCACAGTGAATGTTTGCCTTAAGATGAACTTAATATCAGGAACCTTACAAATGAGGAAATAAAAACCAGACACCGATAAAAATGTGCTGAAAGTGTTCCTTTTGTGAAATGCAATGAAGGTGCATTGTGCCTCGTGCTCTGCTTCACTCTGGGGCTGGACAGGACTACTCCATTTACAGTTTGTTCTTTTTTAACTTTCTGGGACTCACTGGAGGCCTGGGAAGACTCAAGAGTTCTGGTGACAGGCACTGGAGGTCTGTTATCTTTAAATGAAGTGCTTTCGGGCCATTCCAACCAGAATTTTTGTCTTTTGGTTTAGCTCAGAGGAGATCCATCTGGTGTTCTGGCAGCACAAATCTCCTATTATTGCCTCCTCCATGTGCTGCAACACTGGCTTAGATAGTGCACCTGTAGAATCAAGAGGGAATTTCCCCCATCCCACCCCACCCCACTCATTTGCTTTCAAGCTTGACCTATCTTGTTCTGCTGAGACTGCCAAAAAAAGGCTTAAGTCATGGTAGTGGTATTTTTCATCTTTGTGCAACTGAAAATAAAACTGAAGCTACTAATTAGTTCTATATGCAGCCTGGAACAGTCACTAAGTTCTGACAGGCTTTGTCCCATCCAGTTCAACTCAGTGATCTAAAGCCAAACAGTTATGTTTCTCAATACTAATTCCATCATCCCAGGAAAAGTTGTTTTCTCCAACTGTTTTACTGGGAAATGACAAAACACAGTGAAAAAAACAAGAAAACATGGGGTTTTTTTTCCTTTCAGTTTGAACTGAGTGCTTTTAAAGAGTTAAACCAAAACCTGACATAAGAATTTGTTAACCAGCTTCTCAGATCTGTATGTCTGCTCTGGAAATTTCATGGATTTCTATCAATCAGCAGCTGCCCCGGCTAAATGGATCCTAAATGCATCTCTGGAGCCTGAGCTTCTTTCCTTGGTGCTTTTGCAGGTTACACACTCAGACTGTTCCTCCCCCCACCTTCCCTACATCCTAATGCTGTTTGTCTGCTCTCCTCTGTTTTAATACAGTTGGAACATCATCCCCTGAACCTTCTTCTAAGAAGTTCCAAAAAGCAAAGAAAATAATTTAAACTATCAATGACTCTTTTCAGTTTTGTGCTGAGTTTAGGGTAGTTCACAATACAAACCTTCAAAATTCAATTAAATTTCATTAAAATAAAACTATAAAAAAACCCCTACAACCCAAAACCTTTCTCATGAGAAGCAGTACTGTATTGCCCTAATTTTGACAGTATAAATCAAAACCAATCAATGAATAGGAGTTACCTGTCACTGACCCATGTGACCAGAGAGAGAATCAGCTCTTGCCCCTCAGATCCTGAAGAGAAGCACACTCAGCACAGGACAAGCTGAGGGAAAAGCCCTCCTGAGATGCAGGCTGCTGAGAGATGCCAGCAGGGCATGCAGGGATGTGCAGGGATGGTGCGCCTAACTGCTGACTGCCATCTCTCCAAAGTCTGTCCTGTCCCATATGGATTGACCAGGCTGATGTGGTTCTGTCTTATGAGCAACAGGAACTTGCTCTTTGGGGGCCTCCTCAATAACTTGGTTTCACATTCACTGGACCTGTTGAACTCCCAGGAACCTTTTTAAAATCGTAAGTATAACTGGAATTCCAGTAAATATGGATCATCTTTTAAATAGTTAATTTCTGTGAATATCTCATTTCATCTTGGAGAAATGTCACTCCCTTGCCCCGGTGCCTATCAGATGACATGACCCGACACCTACATCTGTCATTGATGCAGCCAGGAAGAACAGGGTCATTCGGAGGGTTGCTTTCCTGGGGCAGAGTCTCCAGCTTTGAAAATAAACATCTCAGCTTTTTCTTGACATTTTGTTTTGATAATGACTCGAATGCACTTTGGCATTTGTCTAGTAACAGGAGATAATTGCACCAGGGTGAGATGGTCTCAGAGGGCCCTTCTATTACACTTCTGGAGTTCCTGCTGGGAACAGTTGCTGCCTCTTGATCTTCTCAGTGATCTGCCATTCTGTGAAGTATCTTGCAGCACAACAGATGCAAACAATCTACATTCACCAAAGAACTCAGTTGGAATAATATTTTCTTTTTGCAATTTCTTCTATCCATAAATCTTTTATACGGAATATTTTGGGGGGGGTGGGAAAAAAGAGCAACCAACAACCAAGTAAAGCTAATATGACATCTTAATCACGTTTTATTTTATTTCAAATTATACATCCTACTGCTGCAATACAAAAGTAAGCAAACTTACAAAAACACACCAAGCTAAGTCTATAGTTTCTGTATACACTCTTGTAGTTTTTTGCACCATCAAATAAAACATAGAGACTTTGAACGAAACTCTACCATCTGTATTTATCATGCTGTTTGTCAGAACAGCAGCCTTATCATATTACTATTTTTTTAAAGAATAGGTGGCTGGTCTATCACTTAGCTCCTATCCTGTAGGCAGCTTTTTGTCTGGATTTAGGTCTTTAATCTCTCAAACTATATGGATTTCCAGGAATTTAAGCACTCACCAGTCTAAGTCTTAATGGATTTCAAAACTTTCCTGCCATTCCAATGCATTAAGGAAGTGTCTCCAGGGAAAATGCTGTGTTTATGTGGTACTGTACTACCTCTTGAAGACTGCAGCACGTTCTCTGTCCTGTCTTACTCTGATTATGTGGTCACGACCAGACCATCACCTAACCTCCACTTTGTTCTTCATTTCCTCTGTTTGGAAATTCACTCCATATGAGCGTGAGAAGAGAGACAAGGCCTGAATTCACTTCAGTGTCTGGCTATTCCTGGGTCAGGCTAAAAAGGCAGATGTGCTATGTTTAGTTCTTTTCCTTGTCCTTCCATGGGATCCTAGCAAGGCTCCTTAATGCCAACACCGCCAGGAAATCTTGGCTCCCTCCTGATTTAGCTGATATGCTTTAAAAATGAGAAATGGAACAAAACAATATACACTCTAAAGTAGGTGTCTATAATGCTCTACTGACAATGTGATCTTTATTAACAGCTTGCTGCCTGGTTTAACATAACAAGCATGCAATGTGAGGTAGAGGTGTTCACAACTTTGGTAGGTGGGTTGGCAGTGGTTTTTTGGAACCTGCAGGGGTGTAATGAGGTGACATATCCAAAGGCTTTATACTTAGGTTGGGTTTCCATATGGATTTAAAACGTATTCAAACATCTTGAATGAATTGAGAGAGCAGCCTTCCTTGAGACATTTGGCACTTTAGATGCAATTAGAAACCAAAAGTGGAAAAGACTCATTGAAATAGTTTTAAACTTCATAAAACAGTGCACTTTGGAGGTAGTTGTAGAAATGGGGAAGGTTCACAGATTATAGTAAATATGAAAACATTTCTGCATGTTACCATCCAGTTCAAACCTCTGTACACCAAATCCTTTCACCACTTTCACCATCTTTGTTCTCTTACTTCACGCAGAACACAGAGAAGAGTTAGAGAACCAAGTTTTATTAATCTTGTCCTTTTTTTAATGTCAACATTAGGTTTTGGTGTACAGATGAATCAAAAGGCATTTATCTGCCAAGAACTGAGTCCAGAGTTCTGGATTTCTTCTGCAACAGCAGATAATTTTGCTCACACTTCAAGCATCTGCTCTATTTTAAATATTAGTTTTTCATACAGTAGAAATTCAGAGACATGTAGCTAGGTTCTGAAAACACAAGCAAGGGTGTTGATTTGCAGACATTCAATTTTAAAATTCAAGTATTGTGAACTTGCAACTGTCTCCTGTGTTTCTCACTGTCAAGCCCCAAATGAATGTACTCTACACCCTGTCTTTAGGGAAGTGGAGATGTGGATTGAAACTGTGTGTCTAAAGTGTGTTCCTGGAGTTAAATGGAATGTGCAAGTCTATCCATATTGGACTGAATCTGATCTCACACTGGGGCAGGTCAGAGGTAACTGTACTGAAGTCAGTGGAACAGACCCCAGCCTCACAACTTCTGTACCATTGAATTTCGCTTCAACAAAGTAGATTTTGATAGGCACTGACTGAATGAGCCTCATATTAAAGACCTCATGTTAAAGTCATTGTTTTTGTTCTGACTTTAGTAAAAATCCCAATACAGCAATACAGTAATGAGATTTTTTCTGCTAAAACTGCTGGTTAAATTTCTTTAAAATAAGCACATGAAAAGCTTTCTATTGTCTTTATAAAGAAATGCATGCTGCTAGCTAAGAGAGAGGAGAAATATTTTGCAGCATTAAATCATTCTTTACAGTTCAATCATCTGGAAGATTTCCATATGTCATATTTACACTCACTTCCTATTTAATGCAATATGGATTTTTTACATGCATCAACCTTGAAAGAAAATAACATATGGAGTAGCCTATGTACTTATTTTCTTAAATGAAATGGCATGCTTTTGTTTTACAAAAGAATTTTAATGGGGAGAGGGCAAGACCCTGAAACCTGACAGTGTTTCATTAAATCAACTTTTTTTCCATTTCCACTGCCCAGCTCAAGCTGTGACATAAACAGAGAAAATGTAAAGGTTTCATGTGTTCCATCCAAATCAAAGATCTATCAATTCAGTAATCACAATGAATGAACATGGAGTTATGGAATCCTGAAAAGGTTGGCAAAGACCTTTCAGTTCACTGAGTCCAACCACTAACGCAGCACTGCCAAGCCCATCACTAAACCATGTCCCTGACTGCCACATCCATGTGTCTTTTAAAAACATCCAGGGATGGTGGCTCCACCACTTCCATGGGCAGCCTGTTCCAGTGTCTGACCACCCTTTGATTCACCCAGTGAACAAATTTTTCCAAATATCCAACCTAAACCTCTCCTGGCACAGCTTGAGGCTGTTTTTCTTGTCCTGTCAGTTGTTGCCTGAGAGAAGAGACCGATCTCCACCTGGCTACACCCTCCTGTCAGGGAGCTGTAGAGAGCAGTAAGGTCCCCCCCGAGCCTCCTCTTCTCCAGGTTAAACACCCCCAGCTCCCTCAGTCACTCCTCATCAGACTTGTGCTCCAGACCCTTCCCCAATTCCATTGCCTTTCTCTGGACACACCTCAGCACCTCAATGTCTTTCTCATAGTGAGAAAAAACTGGACACAGGATGCAGCCTAAGCAGAGCCAAATAGAGTTGTGCTTGAAAACTTGATATTCAAGCTTGAATATCCTGAAGTGCTCTTTAATGGGCTCTGTGCTGGCCTTAAAAATGCAGGACACCTAAATTCCAGTCCAGAATTCTTCCTGATTATCAACTGCTACTCCTGTAACCTAGAATGATCTATAAATGTTGGGTTTCTGAGCATGGTCCAGTCACCTTGATGGTTAAAATGTGCAGCAGCACATTTTTCTATTGAGGAAAAGAGGATTGTTTTAGGGATTGTTGGAAGGGACAAGATAACGGATTTCTGAACTGAAAAAAAACATGGAGCCATTTTCCACCGCAGTTAGACTATAAAATTCTGCTGGATTGTATAAATCAGGATTTAGCCTGTAGACTTCAGTCCACTTTACATTTAGGCACCTTGAGCTGAAGTAACTATTGTGGACCCACATGATTAGAAATTCAAAAATGCAAGGAATGAAATATAGCTGGGTTTGTAAAATGGAATGTTACAAAAAAATTAGCTCTGTAAGTCCACCACCACATTCAAATCTGCTGGAAATAAGTGCAAGTGCAACTCCTATGGAAATGCCTGGGTGGCACTCAGCATGGTTCACAGGAAGTAAGCAGGGCAGAAGAAGAGAGAGTCCTCTCTTACCACTGTCCTCAGGGAAGCCTGCATTTCTAGGCTTGGTCCCCCAGGCTATAATGGGGGCTGTCTGGAGATATGCCAGCAGCCTTCCAAGATGGTTCACTATCAAGAAGCTTGACAGAATAATAGTGAAATTTCTGTGTTTTCTGGGGCTTTGGGGAGCAGGGGAAAGGGTGAGGTTTTGTGGGGGTGTGTTCAGCACCCTGTCTCTGTTCATATTAATCACTGCATCATAAAAAAGTGGTCCATTATTTTCTGCTGAATATTTAGGCAAGACGACTGATTTTCACAAATGAGAGTGTTATGAAAGATCTCCACCAATGCCCTGTTTCTACACTGGAACAACACTTACCTGCAAGTAAAAATGCTTACAAGTGAGAATAACTAACCATGAAAGGAGACTGTGATTCCATCAGACTTTATCTCCAAGTGTTTGCTGTTGGATTTGCCATCCTGGACAAGGGCCAGACTAGAGCGAGCACAGAAAAAGCTTCAAACACATTGCTGTACTGTATGTAGCAAAGCAAATACATTTGCACTCCACTTACTCTTCCTTAAATAAAAATGAAAATGTTTTTGTGTTCTTGACTGTTTGATTAGTATTGAATAAAACACCAGTAATGCTGAGTAATTGCTGGGTCACCACTACTATTGGCACATGTAGCTTGTGGCTCAGAGGGAATCCTTGTGCCTCTGGCCCCCATAACCCTCAGGGCCTGGACAGACACCTACACTGAAGGTAGGGGGAAGGACAGCTGGCATCTGGAAGCAGGCAAACAATGTGGCCCTGGTACCACCCATGCTTCACACCTTGCAAGGACTGACAAGACCCAAGCTGATTGATATACCTGGATTTGCCCTGTGTTAAGCTGCACTGAGTGGGTTTATTGTCTCAGGTTCCAAATACATAGTAATTCCCTAAACCACCTTTTTGTTGTGTGGTGTGAGTACAGCCTAGGTAGAATGCCAGTCTTGCATGTTTGCTGCATGCAGGAGAAGGTATTTCTCTTCCAAGAGGGCTTCCCACATCCTTAATTTGTAAGTCTTTTTTCAAGGAAAAATATGCTTCAAACACATTGAGTTGATGGTGGCTTTGCATCAAAATGCTGTTTTGAGCTAAGTTGGTAAGCCACTGACTGTAAACCACTCCAAGCTGAGCTGAAACTTTTGGAAGTACAGCTCCTGACCTGAATAAACCTGGCCTCAGTTAAAAGTTTGCAATGAAGTCCAAGGTAGCTTGCTACCAAATGTTTCGTGTGAGGCCTAATATTTCATATTCATCTCCTTAACAACCAGCTAAACACTATTTGTTGTTTGCGTGGTTGTACCAGTGAAGACGTACTGAAGCACGAACACAAACTTCATTTATCTGGACCCTGCTATCTGCTGCCTATGGCAGTATCACTGCAGATTATGAGCACTCACTCGGCACTGCCTGCTACTGTTGATAGGATGTGGTCTTTACTCCAGTCCCCATGTTCTGCATGCAAGCAGCTAATCAGTCTGACCCTTTGCTGAGTGACTTGACAACTGCAAGAACCAGATGTTATGTTCTAGAATTTATTTTTCCAGTAGGGTCACTTAGGTCTCTGATTTGTTTCCTAGCTAGCTCTTCTTAAGTCTTTTATCTGCCTTCTTGGCTGATTTCCATCAAAACAATAAAGCATTTATAAGTCTCAGTTTCCGCATAATCATCATCTCCAACTGCAATTCCAAGAAGTCCCCTGTGTAATGAAGTGAAGGTTTTATTTTCCTTGTGAAAGCTGTGAATGAGGTACAGATTTTGTCATGTCAGATACAATATTCGTATCTTGTTTATAACTGCTCAAAAGAACATACTGTGAAGCTTCATTCACGGAATTGACATTTCAAATTTATCAGAACAGGATTTACACTCTGATGTTAGTACAACTACAAAAGTTATCTCTGACGGGTGGAGGAACAAGTTTGTTTTGGGTGGAGTGAATCCATCCAAGTCTCCATAGGGAGCAAAAAAAGGACAAGAAAACCTGGGATAGCCTTTGCAATCATGCTGATAACAAAGAGTCACCCTGAAAACACTGAGGAAAAATAAATTAACCACCACACATTTTCCTGATAAGGGCTCTTATCCCTTGCTTACTTGCACTCAGAGATTAATATTAAATAAAACAAATGTGCAATAAATAAATATATATATATATACATTATATATATGTGTATATAAATATTTTTAAGAGAGTGCAGTTTTCAAACTCCATATATTTTGGTTTTGCATGAAGGAAAGCATGAAAAAAGAAAATATTGCCTGATGTGTCAACACTCATTAATCAATATCAAACAGAATAGTACTTGCACCTGTAAATTACTGCTTCCTCTTTAGCAGATGTTTTTCTCTCAAGATTTGGATTACAATTCTCTCTCTCTTTTGCAGTTCTGCTAAGAAGGAGTATCTGGTTCTAACAATCATTTAAATTACCTTTCAACCCTTCTCATTTACTGGGTAATACTATCCTAATGTACAAGCAGTACCTAAAAATACATTAGTAGCTCTTCCATCCAATCAGCCATTAGATGAATTTGCTGGTTCAGATGCAAATCCTGGCTCAGAAAGTCCATTTGCAGAATGCCAGCAGACAGGGTGTACTACAGAAGAACCTTGTTAACACCTCACCTCCTTCAAAACTCTTCCCCTTGGCTTCATGTTACTGGTTACTGCCAGAGATGAGCTACTGGATAGGGGGTGCTTTCATCTGAATCACTATAGCTGTACTCATGTCAAATTTTTTTGCTTTGGAATGCTACTCTTTTAACATTATCCACCTTCATTTGCACTGCTGGGCTGACAAACCTGGGTTTGGCAACAATATACAAACCCGAATCATTCACTCACAACAATGTCCAAAAGTAATAGTTGTGCCATCCTCAAGCAGTCAAAGGTGTAGCCGTTGTTGTACAAAGCTCAGAAGACACTGTAGTTACCAATCCAAAGAAATAAAATCCAAGGAGTTGAATCCTTCTCCTTTTACTCATGGTAAGTGGAATTTCTTCTCCACGCTATTTGAAGACCTAGGTGCCACTTCACTTGAGTAAACACAGAACCACAGAATCATACAGTGCTGCTGGTAGTGACATACAGTATCATTTTCTCTAAAATACGCTTTCAGACCCCAGGGTGCATCTCCTCCGGGAATAGCATAACCTAACTGCTTTTGTTAGCACAAGTTAATGTGCATCGTGGTTTTTCAGGCCTTGCTAGAGGTTGTTATTTTTCCACATTCATGGCTGCTGTAAACGTGCTGTTTGAGCAGTGTTGTTGGCACACCTCATTAATGTCCTTGAAGAGATTGTCCTTTCTCTAGGGATGAAAAGATTAAAAGAATTGGAATGGGACAACGCAAGTAACAGTGATGAAGTATTTGAGTAACGGGTACAAAATCCAGAATTACAATTCCAGCCACCTGATTGTGAAATATATCACAATAATTATTTAATAGCATCTCTTCATGCAAGGAGATGCTGTGAAAACAAACACAAGAAAGACTGAGTGTTTCTGGCATGGTTCTGGTAATGTTCAGTCATTTGTCTAGTATTTAAGACAATTCACAAACTACTGTTTGTCTCACTCTTGCCAGCTGTGACTGTTGAAGGGGCCCCCAATGACATCAGCCAGATGATGAGGTTTTCAAAACTCAGTGTGATCCTCCCCAGAGGATTACTTCCCTCTGTTGTGTTTGGGCAGGATGGCTTCCAGGGCATTGATTCCTTAAGCTTCAGGCAATTTTCATGTCTTTGTTTCCCTCAGTTTATTCCCTCTGGATAAAAAAATCTGTTACTAAAAAAAATATTTAAAACATTTGGGTTTAAGATCCCACCATCTCACATGACAGATGGATCATATGTATAAAATTTGGATATCATGAACATTTCTTCTTTTAGTGATGCCAGCATCTTTCTATCCTTAGTACTACAACAGAAAGAAAGTGGCTTTACCTGCATCCTCTTCTGATGTGCAAGTGTTAAGGCAGCTCCACGATCCTCTGTGCTGTTGTTTGGTAGTGCACAGCGTGTGTTGGTGGGCCAGTGTAGGAAGGCAGTGCTCCCTCAATGCCTATCCTTTCCAAACCTGCTATGTCTGTCCCTTATGTGGACAGGTCTTTGAAAGGAAAGTTACAAACATTTGTTTTCACCACTGAGTAAAAACAAATGTCTATCTTCCATTCTGAACATCAGACAGAGCATTCAGACAGACCCTCCTTTCCTATAGGTTGGCCATGGGAACTCTGGTGACAGTGAGTGACGGAAGGCTCTTTCAATCTCTTGCCTCTTCTGGGCCCTGCTTGAATTAACGCCTCCTGTGAAACAGAAAATGCCTAGCTCAGCCCTCTGGATTTCATTTCAGGAGCATGCATCTGTGCCCCTACTGGGTCTACATTTTCTCCAGGTCTAGAGGAGGTCCTGTAGCAGAGGTATGGACTGTACTGGTGTTGCGGTGCGCTTTTGTGTATTTGAGGAGTTTTAGAGCCCGATCTCTCCCCTGGTTAGGGTAACTTCCCACTAGGCCTTGCTTTAACATGTAAATCCCTTAGTTCTGGTTGGTTTGCTGTTTTCCCACCCTGTTTTATGTATGACTTTTTGAATATGTATGCCTTGTCCCCTATTAGGTTGTGTTCTGGAATCTTCTGTGTTATTCAGTGTGGTGACTTGTTTTTGGTTCCTAGTAGAGCCTTGTGTTGAGCTGTAAGTTCCTTGTCCCCACCCTACCTGATGTGATCCTTTTGAATTCCCTTGCATGGTTCTGTTTCAGAAGCTTCTAAGTTGTTCAGTACCTTATTGGTCTCCTGTACCCTTGTACCTCCCTGTACCTCTCCCATTGGTCTGTTCCTAGTATCCCTCCGACCCTTGTACCTCCCCTTATAAAAGCCTTGTAGCCCATTTTGTGAGGTCTTTCAGCCTCTGGAGTTCCTCCCCTTAATAGAACCTTTGAACCCCAAGCTGAAGGCCCCTCTCGCTCCTTTATCTCCTCGGGGCCCTCCAGCTGCGAGCCGCCTCTGAC
>VXBT01000862.1:153104-240059 GCA_013400235.1 Oriolus oriolus | reverse complement strand
AATAAAGCACAGAAGAAAATGCACCTTCCTGCATGGCAAGTAATAACTACAGTACTGTTAGTTGTGCTGTGCTGTTTATTCTTCCATGACAGTGGCAAACTTCTGGGCCACCTTCTGTTCCGTGTCTGCTGCTTGACATAATTCAGGCTTGCAAATATAAGTCCTACTGGCGTCCTTTGAAAATAAAATTACACCCTTTACAACATGAGCTTCTGAATAATTCTGCTGTCATATCTCAGACTGAACATGCCAGAGCTAAAAAAACCCCACTATTAAGCTACTGCCAGAAAATGGGCATCAAAGATACAAGGAGCTTTGAAAACTATGTCAAAAACTGACTTGGATGTGATATATTTTATCAGGAAGGCCTTTGGATTTACATTTTATACCTTCAGGGTGCTCAGTCACATTGAACAAAGGTGTGCTTAATATAGAGTGACTCTCCTTTCAGTTATATATGAATTAATACATGAGGTTTTTTTGTTCTTCAATGGATGTGGCAGCCCATGCAGTTCCATGGTTTTTTTGACCTTGTCATGAAACTGCCAAGACAGTTATTCTTTGAAAGTTTGGAAAAGACCACAAACCACCCAAAATAGTAATTCTCTTCTAGTAACTATAGAATCTGAATGAAATGTTCTCTTTTATAGCATGAAACCCCACTATTAAGCTGAAGTAAAGAACGAGAAGGAAGAATATTTTGTCAAGTAAGGATCAACATTTATTATTTTGAAAACAGATCACTGTTTAATTTTTCTGTATGTGCTTTAGGATAGATAACCTCCAACACTATCCAGATCTTGTGACAAGAATGCTTGTGATACCAGTTATTTTTGACAATTTACTTTGGAATCTTCTACGTGAATGTGATATACAAACTTTTCAGTGCCTGGGGAAAGTTGAAATCACAAATGAACTAATTAAGAATAAAAAGATTAAAATAATTTTTTAAAAATGGAAAGGAAAAGAAAAAGAAAGAATTAAATTGTATGATCTCTGAGCCAGCTAGGAAATCAGTAAATTTTGTTTTCTATAAACAGAAGGATAGAGTTGATCTGTCTATTTATTAGGGTAAATACTCTGAGCGAACAATAATTACAAGCACGGGGGACAATATTCTTCTGATTTAGACAAATATAATCCCACAAAGTTCAACTGAGCTAATTCTGTAATTATGTGCTTATAATTATGTGCTCATTAGCAAGTTGGAGTTGTCACATAGCCCAGACTTACTGACTCCCGATAGTTCTAAAGCACGAGGGATACTGGTTTTGATTTTGATGAGACGTTATCAGTTCAGCGCACACTTCCTAAGGGACTGCTGTGTGTAAACAGCACAGTCTGATTTTTCAGGTTTTGTTTCAGATTGTTGTGAATTTGAAGGAGCGTCAAGATGGAGAATTTCACCTCATGAGACTGAGACACTTCCAGAGCCGTGAAGTTAGAATTGGAGTCAAGCCTGTTCAGCTCAAGCATTTAAAAAAAATGCATTTGATGATGGGCAAGGGACATTATGAGAGCTGGCAGAAAGGCAGAGGCAGACTTAGGAGGAACAGTAGTATCTGTGCAGAATGTTTGGCAATGAGCCCACACCCCAAGCCAGGCACTGGGGATGCTCCAGAGGGGAAGATTACATGGAAGAGCTGAGAAGCCAGGCAAAGGAAAGCACGGCAGGAATTTCCATGAAAAAGACCGGAGCATCTATTTCTGATATCTCAGGTAGGATATCTGTCCAGACATAACCTTCTACTGCAGCAAGGTACACATCAGCCAGTTATCCATGTTTCCTTTGGAGATAATGGAGAGAAAAGGGCAGTTTACTGCTGAAGCCACCTGCAGGAAGGTGTCCATGTAAGCTGGACAACCAGCTCTCCTGGGTGCCAGTTCCTGTGTGTTGGGTAAGAAGGGAACATAGACAGTCAGCTCAGATCACAGAGCTCTCACTGGAGACTTCTAAAGTTGGATGTGGTGAATTTTCCTTAGCCTCTGACAAAGCTGGGCTGCTGTTTCAAAGGGTCTGCAAATGGTGTTCAGGGTGTGTTGTGGTCATAGCATGGGAAGGAGTGGCAGTGCCCAGGATTTGTCCCTGTATGCCAGGCAACAAATGCAGAACAGTCCAGATTCTGAGGGAATGAGAGAAACTGAACGGCTTTTCTGGAGGAATAATTACATTTCGTTTTTCTCAAATGTCTAGAAATGTCTTACATTTTCTAGAAAGAGAAAATAAAAGACACTGTCACTGGCCAGTTGGTGAACACTCAGTGTTTCTGTCTCCTCTGGCATGCTGAGCAGTCTATGGTCTGGTAATGCAACCCCCTTGAGTTTAGGAAGCTGCACACTTTCACTCTTCGATTAGTCGCTGAAGGTTGAAAGGGATGAACTATTACATGCAGCCACTGTTCCTATGGTAATTATCTTCTTAACACTCATGTGCATAGCACATTAGCTCATTTTCTTCTCATTTAGCCTTCTAATTCAGAAGACAGTGCCTGTTGTTGCTAGTGTGATGTTATACAAACAAAGCATAAATGACTGTAAACTTTAACATTCAGTACAACAGCCTTTTGCTCTGCCTCATAGCTTATTATTTTCTGAAGCACACTGACAGCCTGGGTTTATTGGTCTATGACCACATTGCACCTAAGGAGCTTGCATCCTTCTACCTGGCTGATTGTGCTCTATCTGGACACACAGTGATCCTACAGAATAAGCACAGTGTTTTCTTCTATCTGTGCTCTCGCTGCCACGAGAAACCTTCACATCTTTTAAAAGGATTGAGCTTCGGCCACTAACCATTTCACACAGTCCTCACTGCCCTTCCAGTGGGAAGATTTGTCATGTCAACACTCTGCAGTTGCTGATAACAGTAACTGTCAGGTTGAATTAGAAAAAGTAGTAAATATTTGTGTTTGTTTGTTTTGGCCATGTCACTGCTGAAATCTCTCTCTAATCCTTACAGAGTTTTCCCTGACCACAGAAAATGATTGCTCCTGATACACTGGACAATATACATCAACTCCCACAGCTCAGTGTAGAGGTACATTTGGAAACAATTATTGTTTCAACAGTTTTCCTGACGGATGTACATATATGAGAAATTTTCTATGGACAGTGTCAAAAAATAGTCTGGAAATTCTGTTTATAAACTTATTTAGACTACACATTCATAAGGTGTTTGGGTTAAGGTTTCTCTTTCTCTTGGTCACAAATCATTCCTGAATAAATCAAAATCTCTACAAATGTATTAGATATTCACAGAATGTTCACAAAAGGGAGGATAAACAGCTTGCCTGTTCTTGTAACACAGTATTGTAATTCACAAATTAATGATAAGTTAGAGATAACAAAAAAGCAGTTTCAATAATTAGAGTGTGCTCTAGAGTGTGCAATACCAGAAGAGCTTCCTTGAAAAAGCTTGAGAAAAAAATATGTAATTTTAAATGTGGAAAACAATTACCACTTCTTTCACTGACATTTGTGATATCACAGCTATACTTCTACAGACTACAGAGATTCCCAAATTACATTAAAACTAAGCTATCCAGACTGTGCAGTCTATATTTCACAGTGTAAAATTCCACAGACTTTGCTCTTTAGAGCTGACAGTTCTCATGAGACAATTAAAAACAAATTAATTTTTACCAACACTGTCACAATGTGTTGTGAACACATGTGTTGGGAACACATGCTGGCTGCTGGAGAAGGGTTTTAGAAGCCTTAATCCTGCCTCCTGTGCTCACACTGCAGTGTTGATATATCTCCAGCTGCACTCGGCACCATGGCTTCCCATACACCTTTGTGTATGGGATACCAAATACTATGTCAATTTCTTTAATTCAAAAAATATAATGAGGAGGTGTCCTTTGATACACGGGCAAAATGTTGTTCACAAAAGCTCAATGGACATCTATCCAAATACCGTATTTATACATGTCAATGAAGAAAAAGCCTCCCTTGGACAAAGGGAAGGAGGAGATGATTTACAAATTAAAGTAGTATGTCTCATTAGACTTGCTAGGGTAGGTGGAAAAAAAGCTGCCAAGCTCATGGGCACAGCAGTCATTCTTCAGGTTTTGGGGAGAAAGATGACAGCCTGTATTCATAATTATTTTAACTCTTATTTCTGTGACACGGGACTTCACCTTCCATTTGCTTTATATCTAGTCTGCAAACCTTGTGTTTATGAAGACATAAGCACCATGAAACACTCTGAGACTCCCCGTTTCCTTCACCTGAAGCAGCAGCATTATCTGAAACAAACGGGCTGCCTGGCCAAGGATGGAGACACGAGTGCTTTCGCACGCCCACCTGCGTTTCTGCAAGGGACTCCATGGCATGAAAGCAGGAGGGGAAGTCAGGCAGGGCCTGCTGTGGGTGCTGCTGGAACAGCCAGTGTCCAGAGAGATACAGCTGTGTAAATTTGACAAACATAAAGGAGATGCAAAGGGGTGAGGGCAAAACTGTGTTTGTGCCAGTAGAGAGCAAAAAAAAAGAACTGCTTGGCACAACTTGTGTTGAGGCTGCGGGTTGTGGCTTGTGTGCCGAAGAAGCATGTACATTCTCACATGCTTTTTGCACTCATTTGAGATACAGGGTGGCTGCACTTAGAAATAAGTACACAATGTACCCTGTACATTGTCCTTTCCACAAGACAAATATTTGTGTTCCCTTCAGAGGACCCAGTTTTAGCCTGTAGTTCCATAACATCAAACTCTTGATTAATATGTTTACTAGGAGATTTTCACTAAATCTGAATTTGGAAATTCAGTCATCCCCTGGCATATACTTCGTTCTTACCAAATTTCTATTTTTAGAGCCTCCAAATAATGCATTACTATGATCACTTTTCTACCAGCACTCTTGGCAGAAGGAGCAGTGGTAATGACCCATTGCAGAAAAAGGGAAGCTGAGGCACAGAGCATTGGTTAGCCTGTCCAGCATTATGTCTTTTCACTCCATCCTCATGCAGCTCTTCCCTTTCTTTTATTAAGTTCCCCTCCTTTCTAGTAAAGGCAAAACTCTTGCTCTCTTTTCCATGGAACTCCATAATGGAATCCTACTTAAAGCTTGCTCTGTCTTCCAGTTGGTTTGGCCCACATGAGCTGCAGAAACAGGTTCTGGATCTCTTACACTTCAGTCAGCCAGGAAAACTGATATGGACAGGTTGTTCTCTATCCTGAGGCTCACAGAGCCATGCAGTTCTTTTCCTTTTGTTTTCTTCCATTAACACTACTCATTCCCACATAAGCACAAAAGTTAGTACCTTTTTGTCTTTACTTTGATAATTTTATTTATGCCCTTCTCCATAAGAATCAATTTTTACTGATTTTCTTCAAACAAAGTAAGTTCAGGAACCTCACTTACAACCCGGACTTGTAAAGCGTGTCTCAACAATAGAAAGCACATTATATAAAATACCTCCCTAGATTTCTTGCAGAAACATCAGTTCAGTTCAGTGCTTTTCAGCGGTTGCTACTGCAGCAAAAACAGCAACAACAACCAGCAGGCAAAGGAAAAGAAGTCTTACCTCAGTGTGGCACTTTGGGCTGTTTCATTGCTCTTCTTGCTGCCATCATCCTCCTCAGCCAGCACTGAGGTTCCATTTAATGCACAGACTCACTGGGCCGATAAATATCTTCTGGCTTTTCTAGTGCAAACACATAAATTAAAAAATATTTGTCAGACCTGTGTACAGTGATTCCAAATTCTTCTGCTAAAAATGAGTGTCAAGTGATCCAAGTGAAACAGATATCTAATTTGCTTCCCCTCCTGTGCTTCTCTCCATGTGTAAAGCTGGGGCTAAGACACAGAGACAGATATTTAGGTCCTTGTATGCACGTTGTTATCTTGTGAGAGACAATTCTCTTTGGTGCTGAATGTTTCATTTGCCTCACTGGCTTTTAACTTGTTTTAGCAGACTGATTTTCAAATGTGGAAAGAGCAGACTTTCTGGCCAAGCGGAATGGACACACTAAATGTTTTAACTAATAACCATCTGTGCCCTTATAGTATTTGGGCTACATCAGCTAATGTATTTAATTGGAAGGTTGAGTTCTTTAGCTGAGCTGTTTGGCTTGGATGTACTCACTGATGATAATATGAATGGGTTTAAGAAGAGAAAATTTCAAAGGAAAAGCCCTGAGATTAGCCATCATCTATCAAACAGGTAGATAAATATTTGCTGAATATGGATATTTGAAATGCAAAACTAAAATTAATACAGCATCAAGGTGCAGTGTAATAACCATACAGGAATACTAAAGCCAGAATTTATCAAAAACAAAATTTGTAAACCATAAAACGCGGGAAAATAAAAAAGGCAAGCAGAGGAAATAGGGAGGAAACTACAGCTCTCCTTTATCTGCTTTAGGAGTTTCTCTGTCCTGTCCTACTCCACCAGTGAATCTGTGCTTGGCTTTCTTCTACACGGTGCTTTCAAGCCTGCCTTGATTCAGGATAGTCCCTTACAAATTACCACAGAAGATGTACAGGAGTATTACATTCATTCTTAATTCCTCCTCCTCCCTCCCCAGTAGCATTAAGAACTACAGAAATCAACAGAATGCTGGTAACTGAGTAAACACTGACAAAACAAATCACTACTGCTTCAAGTGGATGTTAGGAGAATCAGAAGCACCTCACTGAGCAGTTCATCAGTGTGTGGATCTGGGGGTTTGACTGCAGTTCCTCTCCTTTCCTATTATTTGTTATGGCTGTTCCACACCCTATCTTCATAAGCTCTGCAAGTTCTCTTATGGGGCGGGGAACATCCCTTCCCCCATGCTGCTAATGCTTTGTTGGTCCTGTGCCCTGTTTCATCCCTCCCCTTCTAATGGGGGCTAAAGGCGTGAAGATATTTCCTGTACCAAATTCTGTGCCAGCGCTAACTTGACTTTGAGTCAGTTGTAGTTTGTTATCAGCAAACAAATATCAAAACTAAGGGCTAACCTCAAACAAGTGAAGCATCTGGATTCCACTGGCACACATGCACACCTTGGTTCTGGAATACTGCAAATCAGATCTGCCTCAGGTTACGGGAGGACAAGCTACACTGATCTCTAGATAAATTATCTCTGCTGAGCTGTGCTCCCTGCAGCTGCAGTGCTGCTGCTGTCCCTACACTATACTAGAAACAAGGAGAAACTTACCTAAAGGCCAGAAAGGGTTCTCCAGTCAGATGTCCCAGAAAGTGGAAACCATAGAACTAAAGAGTAATTTCAGTTCTAAGGCTGGAAGAAACCTCAGGAAGTCATTCTGTGCAACCCCCTCTTCAAAGTGGGACCGGTTTAGATTAAGTTGCACAGGGCCTCAAGAATTAATTCCCATGTCAGTGGAAATTCATTGACTCAAAAAATTCCAGGAATTGAGAGTCCACTACAAATCTACTACTCTTTCTGTGATCAGTTGCCACCAATGATGATTTTGTTGTTGGTTTTGGTCTGGCTTGTGTTTTTTTTCCCAGACTCATTTTTGGCTTGTATTCGACTAGCTTTAGCATCCTCTCTTTTAACTCTGATTTCTTGTTTGGATGCTGCCTGGCAGATGCTGTCATCACATAACCCTTTGAATCAGACTGAGCTTCATGAATTTGTTACTCTATTATGTTTTTCATATTCCAGTTGCTTTTGCAGCCCTGCTCTGAGCTTTCTCTAATTTATCAACACACAGATAACAAGAGCAACTGTCCAGTCTTGGGCAAGAGAGCTGGACAGAATTTCATAGTTGCAGCATCAAATACAGAGCTAATGTATGCCTTTTTTATCTACAGTAAATTTTCCTCTTTGTATTTATCCAAGGATTACAAGACCAGCTTTGGAAATGGCATCATGATGGTAGTTCATGTCCAAGTTAGCTGTTTGCCATGAACTCCAGCTTACTTTTCCCCAGGAAGGCCATCCACATGCTACAAGACTATTTCTATGTATAGGACTGCCCATTTAGATATACTGATCCAGTGATTCCACTAATTTGTTTGTGACTTCCTGGTGAAATTATTTAATTATACTGAGCAGTTCATTGATTGCATTACTTACATATCTTTTGTGGCATCTGCAAAATTGGCCAAAAGAGATTTCACGGTTTTTTCAGACCATCTATAAAATTTGATAATTATCTCAGCACCAGAAAAGGGCTTTTGGGGTCTCACTAAGCAGGAGATCATTGATGATTCTCAATTTGCATCTGTATTTCAAGAACTAATATTTGCTATTATTTTATTTAGTATGTGCAATATCGTTATTTTAATTTTTATCTTTCCTGAATCAAAATGCCAGCAGGTACTAGATGAAATGTTTAACAAACTTTGAACTGTATTGCACTCATATTAATTTGGTGGCCATATGTAAATGTCAGAGTTGGGGCTACACATGTGACAGAACAGTCTCTCCACAAATTACCAGTGTGGACTTTCCTTTGAAATGCTGATTAGAAGAGAGTTTTGTCCCTGAGAATTTTTCAGTTGCTCAGGATAGAGCAACTGAAAAATTTACAATGACATCTACAATTATTCTCCAGTTATGACTTTCCACATGGACTGCTTTCTTGCACAAATATTAAAAGCTACACACATTTGAAATACACTGTGGCATTTCACAGCTTATAAAGAAGGAGAGAAGATTAAATTTTTTTTTTTTTTTTTTGGTGTTTGCTTGATGTTTTCCTTAAAAGTTTATCTTAAGTTAAGGAAGGGAAATATTTACAATTGCAGTGGAACAATGGCCTGGAACTAAGGAAGGGAAAGTTTAGGTTAGGCTGTAGTAAGAAATTCTTAGCTCAAATAGCCTTAGAGTCCAAAAGAAGTTTTTGAGAAAGCATCATGGAATATTTCCATTAACAGTGCAGCTGAGACACTCTGGAGAAATACTTTATAAAGAACACAGTGTGGTGCAAGTTGAATACTGGACAATCATCACCTTTTTTAATAATCTTTCTTTCTCGATAATTTTATTAGTGACACAAAGGAAATTTAAATTTGAAGCAAATTTTAAAACTTTACATACTTAAGAGACATATCCACCATAACACAGATCCTGCTGAGAATGACAGCTCAGTGAAAAAATCCAGACCCAGTTTTTCATTCATTATCTTTACAATTAAACAGGAACATTCAGGTGCTGGCTTCTTGAAAATACAGCCCCTCGAGTGTGCCCTAAGGATACACTGGCCTTTAGAACTGCCAGCACACCAAAGATTAAACAAAAGTTTGGGGGGAAATTAAGGTGAGACTTCCTGTGATTTTTTGAAAGAGACAAGAGGCAGTACCAGAGAAGTCAGGAGCACTCACTTTACTCTTTCTAATTCTCTGCAAAAAACATCTAAGTGAGAAGAAGTTCAATTCACTTCAGTACTTAATTCTATTCATCTATTCAGAGGGGTAAGGGAAGTTTATTTAACAAACTAATCAAGTGTCCTTTTAAACCAGAATTTAAACATGCTCTGTGGTATGAAACTCAATTTTCCTAGTTGTACCATATAAATTAAGCTGGGAGCTGGATAGCACTCGTTCTGAAGCAAGTCCATTTTATGTAGTGAAAATCCTGCAGATTTATGCTAGCAGAAAGGTGTTCAATCTGTTCTGTTTAATGATATCTGAAATTATTAATTTCGGTATTATGAGCATTCATTTCTTCTTTCCTGCCACATTCATATTTAACAATTGCAGTTCTCTGCCAGAGAAACATCTGTCTGACTTGAAGGGAAAAAAAAATTGTACAACAGAGAACTTCTAGGTATTAAGTTACTTTCTGATTTAAGAAGAGAAAGAATAATGAAATTTGGCCTGCTACATGCAGGATCCACTACCAGCAGTGCCAAAAATACTTATTCCTTGAAGCTGCACTGTCTTCTCTGACTGTGACATATGTCCAGGATTGAAGAAAGAGTAAAACTTGTCCCCCTAGTGTGCTGTTGTTGTAAAATATTTAGCTCTCTAACCTGCTGAAGTTTGTCTAAGGGTGCATTGTTGCCTCTTCTCTATCCCCTGTGTGTTTTTACTGCACTGAGCGTAACTCCAGGTGCAGGACACTTCTCTTGGACACATTTTTTATGACCCTAGGCTTCTGGAATGGAACAGATTCCACCAGGTAACACAGTTCTTACAGAATGCAAGATAAGAACTAAATATTTTACTTCTCTTTATCAAAGCTTATAAGAGCTATTTTGGCATTTATTCATGTTATTAACATCTGTATTTTTGTTGTAAAATTTGATTTTAAATCTATGTATATACAACAGTTTTCACTATGTATTTCTGAATAATATTTCCATTGCTTTGGAATGTCAAAAAAAGGTCAGATGAGATAGGCAATAATTATTGAAATGAGTCATTAATCAATATTTTCTTCTGGGAGATGGCTCTAAAAGAATTTATAGTCAATATTAATCTGGTATTATTATAGTGTTGGAGATTTATTTTCTAAATTATATTTATAGTAAATTATTATGTTGTTCCCAGAGCATCAAAGACAATTGAATTGTTTTATGCAAATGCATTGAACACAATGCTGAAAAATATTATTGTCTATTCACTGAAGGACCTCACTAAGCTTGAAGGGAGGCTGTGAGAAGCATAAAAATGAATGGGTACCAAATCAGATGCAAATTTGGAAATTTACAATAGGATATTTAGCAAAAGAAGTTTGACTAGAATGGCCACATGAAGCGTTAGTATGCCAGAAAATATTTAGTATTTATTTGGAATGCAGTCTGGGAGTTTGCATCTGAGAACTGTTTGTGTAGGGGACTGTGGAAAAATCTACACTGAGAAACTGATGCTTATGAATCCAAAGGAAAAGTAGAAGGGTTTTGTTGCCTTTCAGGGTGAGGGTGGTGTTTGGCCTAGGAAGGGGGTGGTGGGGGGAATGGGAGTGTGTGCGCAGTGTAATGCAGCATCGTGGTGTGACAGCCAGGTCCCCACCCCTGCTGCAAGCCACCTCAGAGCACCCTGCTGCACCCACGGCTGCCAGGCTACACCTTAACCACAGGAGGCTTTTCCTGTAAAGTAGGAAGAAAAAGGTATAAGCCTAGGCCATCGGATTAAGGGCTGTCAACAGGTCTCTCACACACCCAAGGAGTCCTTCCACTAAGCTTAGGTATAAATGGGCTGGGGAAACATCACCTTCACGTATATTTCAAAAAAGTTTAGCTTTTTCTGATACATTTTGGATGGGACCAGGCTCACCCTCAGAACACCCTCAGACCAGTTCCCCAGCAGGGAGGTTGAAGAACACCTTGGTGGTAAATCCCAGCAAGATGTAGTCATGTGTTAAACAGGAGCTTTTCACATCTGCCATGCCCAAGAGGTCAAAGATACTTCTAGAAATTTCTTCTGAAAGTCTGAACTGCCTGCAGACTTTGCAATCTTCTACAAGACATAGTAAATTGGAATTCTGTGGTTTGCCATTTAGGCATCCAATCCATTGTAGGTTCATAGCAGTATTTCTTTATTCAAGCACATCTTATAACAAATATTAAAAATAACTAAATAAACTGGCCACTTTCAGGATGTTCTCTGTGTATTTGGAGCATTGGCATGTGCAAAAATCTATATATGTAGCACTTAGATATTTTTTGTGGCATCTTTTACATAATACTATTTATATGTAGGACAGAGACATTTTTCTTTGGGTCACAGTTATAGAAAGATTATAAAATAAACAGCTAGAAAACTCCTAATGCTACTTATGTCTGTTTTCTCAAGATTAATTTGTTCAGATTAAGGGGCAATGTATTCCCAGTAATTTATTTGTAAAAATAGGATATTAGCTCAGTTGTTTAGAGGATGATGCTAATAATACCAAGGTTGTGGGTTCTATCTGCGTATGGGCCATTCACACAAGAGTTGGATTTGATGATCCTCGTGGGTCCCTTTCAACTCAGAATATCCTGTGAAACCCTGTGAAAATCCTGTGAAAATGCCATGTCCTCCCTGGAAGATGAGAAGATCTGGATTTAGATCTCACAGCAACTCATTCTACCTGCTTGTCTCTGTTAGATTATAAATGGGAATTCCAACCACCTCAAATTGCTGTTAGAAGAATATTTTCCCTTAAAACCCTTTCAAATATGCTTGTGCTATGTACCATTTCTAGCATATTTCCCTAAGCCACCTGAAATTCCTGCCTTCACACACAGAAAATGGCACATGAAGAATTTGGCACAGTCACCTTCAGGTTTTCCCCTCTAAGTCCACCCTAGGTAGCACAGCTCAGTACTTTGTGTATGTGTACGAACTCTGAGCTTCATCTTGGATGTGTTTCAGATGAACTCCCATGGAACCTCAAGCAATCTTTCTGGCAGAAGATTTTCCAGTGAAGAATCAAATCCATCATATGAGGGGAGGACATTTTCTAAGTTGAGGGTACATTTCAACAAACAAGGCTGTCAGCCTTGCCTTCAAGGTTGAGCCCTTATTTTTCAGCCTAGTGATAGGGATTGTTTGATTTAGAAGAAACTCTGCATGCCAGCTCCTCAGAGAAGAATAACTAAAATTTCCTTGCTTGGTATGTTACCTAACAATTCTTTGCATCTAATGGTGCTACACTGTCTGCTCTGATACTGTGCCAAATACTTGGCTATTATAAATCATTTTTATCAAATTAATCTATTTTTGTCATCTGAGGTTCCGACTCTTCTGACTTGCGCTCTCCTCCTATTTGAGGTTAAGAAAATATCTCTCCAAGCTGTACAGCCCAAATTTATGTCTCCTAAAAGCAAAGCTGATAAACTCCCCCTGTTAGAGCAACAAGGCAATGGCTGGAAAAGGAAGACAAGCATTTTTAAAGAATTATTAAATGCAAACTAGGGTAGCTAGTTTACAGGCTTTTCTCTTCACCAGTTTCATGAGTATCTGGATAAAAGCTTGTTTCTCTTATAAACAAGAGACAAGCAGGACATATCTAAAGAAACATTCAACCTGAGCATGGTATAGATAATACCAGGAGAGACTGAGCAACAAACTCCTTAGAGAATTCTCCTTCTCAGCTGGTGTTTGTGGCTCAGCTGAAATGAATGCGATGCAGAAGTGTAATACAAAGAGTAACTGTGTGAAAATAGAGAAGCATGTGTGACAGATTGCACATAACCCTGTAAAAAAGACACAGATTGAATTCGATTTTTAATCACCTCCCTGTGAACCTGCTGAACCCACTAGGGTTGCCTGGGGATAAGTGAAATACAAACCTGATCCATTTGGTTTGCTACAGCCTCTGGCAATTTAAAAGTAATTTCAACCAAATCAGAGCAGCAGCAATTTATCCTTAGCCGGCACAGATGCAAGAGATGACTCAAGAAGAAATGAACCAGTTTTGGAGCAAGAGGATATCTCTGGCTGGTTTTGAATTCCAAAACAAAAAGGAATGTAATTTGCTCCCCATTTTGTAGCAGCTGAGGGCTGTTTTCCATGTGAAAACAGTAGCTGTAAAAGGGACAGCTTGCTACCTTATGCATTTCCTTTCTTTGCTACAGCAGTCACTGACATGGCTCTTAAAGTGGAAATTCAAGTTCCAGTTTCTTGAGATCTTCTGCCATTCTGTTGGAGCCAAAGAGCAGCCTGGACACCTATTATTTGGTCATGAGAATTCCTTTGGCTGGGAAACAGGTTCTGCTCTGAAAGAGCAACTGGGACAAACACCGAATTGTACCCTTGCACACCCTGGGCCTCTGCTCTCTATGGCCCCACGACAGAAACACAAAGGGCCCAGAGGAAGAAGCAAAAAGGGCCTGGACAGGGCCTGAGGAATTCTTTCAGCTAGATCTCCCAGCTCCTACACTTCTTTTGCTTCTAATCAGCAAACACACTGTCACGTACTGATGAGAGGACATTAGAAATTAAGCAATCTGGAATCAGTGCTGGTTTTAGACCAAAACGGTTGCTGTGGGTGTATCAAGAGAAACTGCTGAGCTACTGCCAGCTCATGTGCTCTATGCTGAGTTTACCTGGGTGGCAGATATGTGCAGGGAAAGAAACCTGTTATTGCTTATCAAGAAGGTGAGAGCACTGCTGCTACAGGCATGAAGGCCAGAGGATAGAAACAGGGAGAGATTTGAAATGCAGCTGATGAGCTTTAAGAACAGAAATGGTTGCCTGAAAGTAACTCAATGGACAAGCTGATCTATTGTTTAAAGTGATGGAAAGTACTGTTCAGACAGGATTCAGAAATATTTCTTCCTGTTTTCTAGGGGAGACACAATAATTGCTTTAGTTCTGAGTTTGGAAGAAATGGCTAATTCTTTGGAAGGAGCATATGATGTATGTCATACCTGATTTTTAGTTCAATCCAGTGGAAACAAATCAATTCCAAACTGTCAGTATTGGATCTCCTTCCACATATTTTATTAATAAAATAGAATAACTCCAAAATAAAGATTCCTTGAAAGATGGGACTTTTTTTTTTTAGGAAAAACTAATGTTAATGGAAATACCCGAGTTTCACCAGAACTTGAAATACCTTTTATGAAGAGTGCAGAGATATATTTGTGGCATTTTTCAGAATTTTTCTCACACTTGGCTCTTTCCCAGACCTTTTTTATAATTAGCAGGTATTTGACTAGAAACGGAAGTAGAAGAGCTGTACCTAATATCCCTCCCACTTGTTTTATCACAGACTGTAATGTAAAGTTGCATATTACAGAGATGAACAAAGGGTTAGGGCTTAGAAAGAGAAGCTGAAAGATTTTTAGAAGGTGGTAATCAACTCATTTGATGCTTTCTATTTGCTTTTGAATCTACGAAAAGGAAAAGCAAATTTCTTCTCCAGGTTTGTTATGACATATTAGGTTTGAGTTCATTTCTCTGACTTTTGGAGTATCCATAATGTGCCTAAGTTACCAGCTCATTTGCTCCAGATATATGTAATAGACAGGTAGATGACTGATAATTTTCAAAGTTGATTTTGGCTTGAAGGTGGCTGACTATTTTATGGTGCCTTTCCCTCCACTGATCAGAAAACAGACTGAGGAAAAAGATGTCTTTAGTAGTGGGCCACTCAAATAAGCACTTACAGTTAAGTGAAATGAATCCAGGCCTACAAGATTTTGTTTTACCACTGAACCTATCTCCCCCTCACTTCTTTTCTGTACACAGCTCCTGTTTGAAACTAAACTAAACTAAAGAGACATGTTTTAGGACTGCTAAACTTACATTTCACTACCAATTTATTTAAGTGTAGCTTTTGGTTTTCCCAGTGTTTCTTCAGGCAGTGGCAATTGAACTGAAAATTCACATTTTCAACGAGATGCTCAGAATTTGTAGACACTTTTTAATTTAAAAAACCTATACATGTAAATCATATTTCTCAATATAACTAAATTTCAACAATCTATTGAAACTTAGATCTGTCCAAGATACATATGTAAATCTGAGTTCCTCTTATAAGCCTTATTACTTGTTCCAACAAATATTTATTACAAAAAAGCTGCAAAAATTTTGAAGTGGATTATGTCCGCTTAATAGCCTTAAAGCAATTTTTTTCTGAATGCATGCCTAATTAATGTAACAGGTTTCAATAATTCTTCCTGTTTGGTCCGGGAAGATAAAGCATGTGTTAATAGGTGGAACATAAAAAGTAAATCGTGGTTCTTCCATTCTGCTCCCTAGAGTCTCATAAAATTCCTGTCATCTGAAGCAAATGACTTCAAAATGTGTTATACTTGTAAAGGTGTACTCCATAAATTAAGCTTTTACAATTCAATTTTCATAAAAAGGGGTCAAGAAAGAGATGCCATTGCATGCTGGTCAGTGGAGATCTTGAGGTTTGCTATATTCCTTCAAACAAACCACTCCATTCTGAGGTGTTCTGAGGAGCTAAGCTTTGTCTTAGGACCCTGCCTGTTCTCTCCCCACATATTTCCACAACTCTAGCTTAATAATTCAGCTGATTTTAAGGTAAATTTTGCCCATTTCTTCATCTTGGGCTATGCTTTTTGCACTAAGCACAAACTGCTTGTGGTTTTGGAAGTCTAATCTGCAGATCTCTGTGCCTTTGAACAGGACTATACAGTCACCAAGCAGCTCTCTAAACAAAAGGTGAATCTTCTCTAAACAGAAAACTGAAATGTGACATCAAGCAAAGATCTATTTTACCCTAGAATTTTTCTATCCCTTGGAGGGGAGTAGGGCCTGCCTAGTTTAAAAGAGTTTTGTAATGATCCATCATTACAAAACTGATCCATCCCTGATCATTCGGCCTCCCACATCTTCTGAATTTGAGGTAGGGAAGAAGGCAAAGGTAGAAGCACACATTTAAGTGCTTACCAGGTTTGAATGAAGGCAAATTTTGATGCAACCTCAGTCTTTCACCTAGGCTTAATAGATGGAAACCAAACCCTTTCCACCCTTTAGTTCTCCCCGATATGAATATTCAAAACATTTAATTTTCCAGAAGTCATTTAATCTGAATTTACGGGTCTTGACTTTTCCTAATTGAAAATAGGGGGACATCTGGATGCAAAATCATAAAAAGTTAGTAGTTCTAGTATCATTCTCACTCTTAGTTATTAGCTGATATTTGGCTCTCTCATTCTTGTCTGCATCAGCCCCACACACCTGAGTAACTGACACATTCCACAATGCCAGGAAAATACAGCAGCTTGATATCCATCATAGCCTCAGATTCCTGTTTATCATTACTCTACACTAAGGTCCTTAACAAATAAAAAGGAAAACATCCTGTCTCGAAGAGTTTTGCAACATAAAAACATCAGGAAGAGTCCAAGAGCAGATGGCAGAGGATGCGGAGTACAAAGAAGGAAATGACAATTCTAGTGCTCGCTACAAATGGTAACATTCAGGGTCAGACTGGACAGGGTTCTCAGTAATCTGATCCAGCTGAAGATGTCTCTGCTTGTTGCAGCGGGGCTGGACTAGCTGACCCTGTAGGTCCCTTCCCACCCAAACTGTTCTGTGATTCTGTGCCCTTGTGAACCTGTTTGCATGAGCGCAGACTGGGCCACTACAGCCACACCAGGAAAGAGAAGCAGGGTAAAAAGGTAAAAGCAAACAGCCTTGCACTGAGCTCAGCTGAGGAAAGCACATTCCTAGGGATCACACAGCAGGGCTTGTGAAAGGCTTTTTAAAATTCCATGCATTTTTCAGCTGGGCTTTTTCCTAGGGGTGTGACGCACTTTGAAAAGCACCTGTCATCGATCGCAGCGGTTTTTTTCTTATTGCAAGTACATGAAACAGAAGATTTCTTTGTTAGAGAGGGGCTCTGTTGAGAAGAGAAAACAAATCAGAGTCAAGGGATGCGGTCCAAACCAAAGGTTCCCATCCCTTTGCTCACCATCTGTGTAGTCAAAGATAGCAAAGGCTTCCTTGCCATTGAATAATGCAAACTTGGGGACTTCCTTGACGTCATTGTGAAGGGTGGGTGGTCTGTGTGAGACAGCTGGCAGCATGCCAGTGATCAAACACGTTAGAAGATCTTCAGTGGTAAAGGATAAAACATAGTTCATGAAGAAATTGTGCAAGTCTTTAAGCAAACATGTATAGTCCTTACTTTTTAAAATTATGTTTTATACAGATTCACTACTTTTCTAATAAATGAACTCTCACATGCCAATCTGTACAGATGTGCAGAAAATGTTTTAAACACCAAAGAGGCATCCAGAGAATAAGATCTAGAGCATCATACAGATAGGTATAAAAAAGATCTGTTTCTGAGTTTCTTTGAGCTATCAAAGCTGCTAAAACAACAATGATGGAAATGCTGGAAGAATTGCAGCTGTCTTCCTGTTCCAATTCCAGGCACAAATTCTGTGAGGAAGAATGATATTTTATAAATCATTTCCTGCCCCTTTGCAGAAACAATGCAAGTACTTGGAAGTTCAATATTTCCTAAAGCCTGAAGTGACCTCTGAGAATGAGTTTAGAAAAATGACATTTTTTTTCTAAGTTAGTGAGCACCAAGATGACATTGAATGCAAAATCAACAAATACTAACTGAGACATCTTTTCAGGGTTATCATGGTTTTATCTGGCATCTGATTCAGCATTTCTAGAAGTCAGGGTAAAAGTTTTCCATAATGTGAGAGTTAAAAGATTCTCCCATTAGGTTCACTCGCTGAGAGGGTCTCCTTTCTTTACTTTGCTGCACAGTCCTAAATCAATCCTCATTCACACTCACAGTTCCAAGACATATAGTTATCCTTTCTCTTCATTCAATTGGCTTTAGATTTCACCTGATAAAAACAGGGAGATTAGGCAAAAATGGACACAGAGAAAAAGTACAAATGGTAAGGAGGAAGAGAGAGTGAGATTCCTGTGGTCCAGCCATTTCCTTCACAAAAGGAACCCACCAATTAAGGAAATATTGCTTGCAGGGATCCATCATCTTTGGTGTTAACTTGACCAAGGAATGACCCTAGATCTACAGCCTTTTCCCGTGGAGGAAGATCAAGACTCTAGGCCAGGTTATTCTTACAGGTGAAAGCTGGCAGGTCTGTTCTCCACAGCTTGATGATGTGTTCAGAAACACCATGAGGCACCAGGTGTTCCTTGAAGAGCTTCATGAAATGGCTCAGAGGTTTTATTGGTAGAGACTAAATAATTCAATAATAAAGGACAATCAGTTTTGACCTCAGCACAGGAAATGCAGATGTCTATTTACAGAGTTTATAAACACACATATCTAGGTACATCCTGAAAGTAACAAATGAGGCAGAATGGCTATAAATAAGGTTATCATGTAGTGGTTCTGAGTATCTCAAGTGCATACTGAGGATGGTTTCCAAAACCAGTGCAAGTTACTTCCAGCAGCTGGTATCAGTATTAATAACCTGTATGCATTTGCAGCTCTCTTTGGCATCAGCTTGTAAGTTCATCCCTGAGTGCTTGTAAGCAGAGATATCTAGTCATCCTTTTTCACTGCTCACCTGAAGCTGATCTGAATGTGAATGTCATGGCAATTACAGGACACTCTTGCTGCTCTCACAACCATTTTCAAGTCAGCCTTTAGATCAGAGCAGATCAAAGCAGCCTTAAGCCACCTATGAGCACATTGCTGTGATTTGTGACTGCACACAGTCGGTTCCTCAGTCTCCTTGAGGCCCAAATTTGAGACGCAGTGATACCATCTTCACCTTCCCTGCTCTTCAGATGATTTGCATCTTTAAAGGTCAGGTCTTGAGCAGAAGACATTACGGTCTAATGCACTGAGTTTTCTGAAATTATAGCAACTCCGGCTAGAATTGTGCAATGAAAAATGTCGGGCATAAGTGGATTTCAGAAAGAAGAAGATGTAACGATGCATGAAGAAGCAGAAAAGAGTCAAATAATATTCCTTAAATAGTAACGAATAACTCAGATATCGGCATCTTTACAGGAATGTGACATGTTGCAATCCAAGTACCATTCTTAATAGTTTGTGGTGTACAGAAAAGCATTTAAAACACAGCTTAGAAACGTACAGTTCAAGGATGTAGAATGATATGTAAATCCCTTGACTTTTTTTTTTTATTCATCCCAATGTTACGGCCTCCTGTTTCAGAACTAAAAATCCTACTCTTCATCTTTCAGTGACAAAGAGTGTCACTGAAAAAGCCATAATTCACCATGCCCTAGGATTTGTCCTGTCCTGCTTACTGTTTTTGCCAGCATTAAAGGAAGAAAAAATGGAGAAAAAGGCATTTATGTTCTATCAGACCACAGCCTACTTTCCAAGAAACTGCTGTGAGACATATATCTCTCCTGACATCACTGCTATATTTATCCTAACAATAAAACAAAATAGCAGTGCAACAATATTTCATACCTCTATGGTGCCATTTAGATGTTGAGACACCAAATTTTTTGCAGTTAGACAGTACTTGCAATACCAGTCACTTAAAATAACAAAAACCATGGATTTAATATTGGCAGTGCAAAGAGGTCATGTGTTGGGTGCAAATAGTGATTTATTTGCACTTTGAAGCAGCTGGAATGGTAGAACACTTATTTTCACCAGAAGATATTAGAGGATAGAGTGACTCACTTTGGATAGAAGAGCAGAAGATGGTCCTGAAAAAGCCAAAAGTCACATAAAGACAAATTTTACTGTGGATTCTGTGGGGGAAATACCCCAAACCTCAAGACCTCAAGCAGTTTTTAAAAAGTCAAAGCTTCGTTTATTGTTGGAGGTATGCAATTCTACATGCATGTAGTATTAACTGACAGAAAAAAGGTGTCATATAAATAACTGTCAACAAAAAGAAGATGGGAGAAGGAAAACTACATTATCTCTACCCCACATTTAGAGGATTAGAGAGATTAAGGGCCTTACCCAACAAACTAAACCCTAGATTCCAGCCAACAGTCTTGAATGAACAACATTATTCCCTTGTCTCTGTTAATGTTATTGGAGACCAAATTGGCTTTGATGTACCACCAAGAAACTCAGAAACTGGTGGGGTTTTTCCACATGAGAATTGACAGGTCTGCGGTATTGCATCTTCTGAGCTCCAAGACTGAAGGAAAGAGGTTAAAAAATTTGTCCTAGTCCACATAGCACACCCATGAAACTGTGGCATTCCAGTTACTAAAGTCCTGCACTAATTATGAGCCCTTCGGACATCATGCCTGGCTGCTACATTATGTCATGTCCAGGCCTGTTCCTGGGTCAGGACAGTGAACAGCAAGCATAACTCAGATGGTTATAGAGTGCAATTCATCATCTGATAAAAGAATATAAAATATTAAAATAAAGCAAATACTAAAACAAACAGATTTTTTAAAAAAAACTAAAAAAAAAGACAGTGAAAACCAGCAAGTTTTTAATATGTAAAAATAAACAGGTAAATTTTTCAATTTCTTACTGTAAATGCTTTCTGAAAATCTTAGAGAACTTAATCCTGTCAAAAGTATCTGCTTTGCACATGAAACTGAACACCATTTTGAATGGCAGTATTGCTTAAAGTTTCAAGACTTTCTAGTAACCCTCTCACTGATTTCTGCCTGTTCTTTATTGTCCTTCATATCCCAGTGAGTGATTCCATGCATTGAGCTAAACATTGTGAAGATAATGGCTGCAGTGCACAGGTCTCCATCAGCAAATCTGTAAGGGTAAGTTGTGCTTTTCTGCTGAATGAATACTACAACAGTAAAAGACACCAACAGAAAACACAAACACAGCAAACACAAACAGAAACTCAATGGAATTGACTACAAACCAAGTCAAAATATTCCCTCAAGAACAAAACACCAAAGAACAAAACAGGAAACTATGCAATCAAGTTTGGGGACATAGAGCTGGCTGGAATGGGGCTCACTGCAGTAAAAAAAAAAAAAAATTGTCTCATCTCTCATTCAGGAAAACACTCTTTGCAAATAGAAACACTTGAATCTATCGCCCAATTTTCCTTGTAGCCCGAAAAGGTTACAGGACTGTGCTAAACATTTGGGGCAGAAAGGAGAAAACAAAGCAGAAAGATAAAATTCCTTTACTGCAAATGGGCTGATGCAGGAGGGGAGGAGAGTGTGCCCATGGCTTTAATGTTAACTGCGATGAGGAAATGCAGAGCAGGCACTTTTTCACTCATGACCAGACCAGCAGCTTCTTCTATTCCCAACAAAATGGGAATAAGTGCATTTAGATTTCTTGTGAGCTGCCTTTTTAAAAACCAGTTTGCATAGTAAGCTAACTTCAGCAGAATTCTCAGTGTTTTAATGTGAATTAAGCATATTAATAATTTTAAATACAACTGCATATACTTGTACTAATTCTTATAGATGGCATAGGCTTTGGCAATTCTATCAAAATTATATTATGTATCAAAAGTTATGCAACATTCAGGCACATTCAAGAGACATGGCATCCAGAAGGAAAATGCAAATTCACAGCAAAGTTATAAAGACTGAATCCCATTTTAATTTTTTCACTCAGCTAAATCTGAACCTTCTGATTACTCACAAGTCTAACATGTCCCAAGTCAGGGTCAACTTTACACTTGGAAATTCCCAGTGAGTTTTTTTAAATTGAAGAATATTTACCACACAGAATTAAATATTACAAGCTCTCTAATGCATAAACATTGTTCCAGGTTTTTGGGAAGAGCTTAAGTCTCTGAACAATTTCTGATTTCTTGGTAATATATGGTCCATGGTTATTCTATCTATTTTTGTCATGGAAAAATTAAGGGACAGAGAGAAAAAACAAAAATCAGGCTAATTTTTTTAAGATGAAACAACCGCTAACTTTTCTTGTTGTTATTTTCTCGTGCCTTTCTTAGAAAGAAAGAGTGCCAGATCAGGGGGTGAATGCCACTGATTCCAGCCAAGTTAATCCTGCATATACCATGGTAATGGTATATGGCTGGTATAAGGCTGATCCCATAAATCACGTATTCATAAAGAAACAGAATGCTTTTACAAGAACAGTGGCCTCCACCCCATCCTCTGTAAGTGAGGCAGGCAGAGGCTGAGTGTCACTATCCTTTCCCTGACCAATGACCAGACATTCTGAACAAGAACAGACCCAGTATAGCTCCCTATGTGTGTGCTACAGAATGAATGCACACAGGCAAACCTCCTGAGGGGCTGCAAAAAGTCAGATTATTACACCTGGGGCATCGAGTGTAGGCCAGAAGATTCTCTTTAATGGGCTGAATTCAGTTCGTGGGGTATTGCCTCAGCATCCATTCATAGATTATGCACTGCATTAGGGAATAATTACCTTTTGGGGGCAGGACAATTTATGAAGTCCCCAAAATCAAAGTATTTGTGTACTTGTAAAATGTCTGCCATGCTGCCACTGTTCTCTGTTCACTGTTACGATCAAAGGAGGTTTGGGCAGACCTTGGGCAAGGTGGCTGTTCTGTGCAACATCTGAAAATGAAAGACCACTATGAGTTAAGTTACAGTAAATCAGCTCTAAACAAATATTAACCTGTATGGATATCTTTGAACACAATTTCAGTGTCCCAGCCTTATATAATTTGGGTTATTCTGTAAACTTAAATATAAGTACTGCAATAGGAGAAAAAATGTTTGGGTGTATGTGAAGTCCTGATCTCAACCAATTACTGGTAAGGCAGACACAGCACCTTACAAGAAGAAGTCCCAGCCACTTCTCTGTGAGTTCTCCCTTGAGAAAGGCTGGGCAGAAAACTCAGTTCCATTGAAAAAACTAGGAGTTCTGCCATTCATAGCACGGGTCTGGCTTCCCTGGTTCTTTATTTGTAATCTTCAAGAACTGGTCTTTAACAATCTCACAACAAAGTGTGGAATGTAGCTGAAAAGATATGTTTAAACAGACCAAGTGTGCTAAACTCACTTTCACAATATATGTTCATTCTTGAGTAGATGTCATGAGGAAACACGAACACCTAAACTTTTCAAAATAAACTAGTAGGAGTGCTTAGATAACCAGCCTGAGCTTAAGCTTGGGTAGCACTCCCTCACAAATGTAGCACCAACTGGCTGATCTTTCATGGCATTTTTGTATCAGACAGCAATATTTTCATAGGGAATATGATCTTTTTTGAGAGAGGTTAGATTTCTCATTTATATACTTAGAATAACAACTTGTCCAATATGATGTGCAGCCACTGAAAAAATACTCATGGATGTTGTAGTAGAAGCCTAAAACACTTGGGTATTGAACACAAAGTTCTTTCGTAGATGAAGTTCTAAAATCTCAGTTTGGCTCTTCTTAAAAGATTAGCTCTGTTCAGTATGTCTGAAACCCCATGCATGATACACAGAAAGCTTAACTGAGATACAGGTAAAAGATATGAACTCCTGAAACAATTAGCAGTTGTTTATGTCCTGCTCTGGGCAGAATGGCAGAGCCAGCACTCAGGTTTCCCAAGCCAACTGATAACACAACCTTCCCATGGCAGTTCTAAGGCTGAAGATACGTCAGTGTGGAATCACTGAGGTCACTTCTCTCCTTTGTTATTCTCCTTTTTGGCTCTCTCCTAAATTCAAAATTGTTTTAAAGCTAACAGGATTTACAATCATGTAAATAAAGGACATTATATTAGCTTGCATATCAGATACGCTTGTTTATTCTGTCCAAGGAAGAGCTAGCAATAGCATTTTCATGACATCAGAGGCGAAGCAAAGGAAGCCATTCCAACTAATTAATCTCTGTGTTGTTTATAAAGAAATATAGGCAACTGATCTGTATAATTGTTCTAAGGAGTCACAGTTTGCACAGTATGTTTAAACAACGTATGACTATTAAGGGCATCTTTGAGGATGGATTTTTTAATTCATCTGTACAAAGTACTTTTTAGAATTTATCAGCAGTGTGAGAACGGTATCACAATGGTGGAAATACAGAAAATTTTCAGACTCGACTGTAATTAAAGGCCAGGTGAGTTTGTGGAAGGAATGACAAATTTTGTCTAACACCCACTAATTTGTGAACTGCATAGCAGAGAATTAACAGCAGGCATGATGATTAAAATGATTAAGAAACCAGTTTTCCACTAATATTGTAGAATTTTGTGCAGAGACAGTAGAACTTAAATAATAATTCTGAAATATGGTTCTCATTTTCTTCTACCTGATTCTCACCTGAATAATGGCAGCTTCTAAAGGGATTTGTTGAAACTGCAAAATGTTGTAAGTATACAAACACTGAAAGCATCACTGTGGTAAAAAGGTGAGTTAAATATGGAATTAAATGATGTAACACTGCTTCATGAACACCAAGTGTTCAGTTTCACCTTTTTGCTGTGTGAGATTGAGTTTTATGGTGATTTGGGAGCAGATTATTTAAATTAAAATTAACTTAACCAGCCTCCTAAGAAATCACATGTCAAAGTTTCTTTTTCTTTATTTAACAAATATATTTAGTAATCCTTCATACCTTACTTTAACTTCATTGAGAACTTTAGGGGAAATTGAGGTATAAACAGAGCAAATTAATATCAGCCATTACCATTGCAATTTTCCCCCCCTTCATCAAATAACAACTGCATCTTTTCTCTAGCTTGCTTTCTGCCAACACATGTGATTTACCAGATGTGCACTGGGTAATTAGTATTTAGGCAAATTCATGTTTTCATGTAGTGTTCATGATGCTACTGAACACAGCACTAAAGTCTAAACAAGCTGGGGAACCACAGTGTGGGAAGGACATCTATTTGTTCTCTACTGCCTTGCATGCTTTTTTGCAGGCATGAATCCTGTAATGATGCTTTTCCATTTAATAATTAAAAACTAGATGTGCTTCCATGCCTCCATTCAGTCATCTTCAAATCACTTTTCCACCTCCCTTTACCTGACTTCCCTGCAGCAGCTTACCTGGGTGTCCTCAGCCTTCCAAATTCCCTCACCAAAACAGCTGTCACTTCCCTGCAAGAAGAGAGGGAATATGTCTGAGACAGGTGATTTCTTTCACCAGAAACTAGGAAAGAACATACTCCTTTTCAATTCCAAGGACATCTTTGAATTTTTTTCATAAAGTTTGAAATACATCAAAAACTATTCAGAAGAATCACACTTTGCTAGTCAGCAGCTGCCAGCACTTAAAATGGCACCACTCGCTGACTTCAGCCAGGCCCCCAACAAACAGAAGCACACATTAAAAATCACTGCTGATGTGCTAAATTAATTTGCTTTTAGGGCTTTTCAGTCTAGCTTAAGAGGGATGGTACTTCCAACGTGTCCACTGGTTTCTAAGGTTAAAATCTAGTCTTGAACAGGCACCTACCTGGCACCTGACAGGGTGACCTTCCTCCACACACCGCCAGTCCAGCCCCAGGGGCCCACTCCCACACCTGACACCTTCCAGCCCTCACTCTTTGCTGTCTCCTCCCCTGCTCTCCTGTGCTTCCCTCCACTTGTTCTTCTCGCACACTGTGAGGGGACAGGGCAGTCGTTTGTTGTCTCCCAAACCACTGGCAGCAAGGGGAGGTGACAGGCATTTTGGGTATAAGATGATCCATGTGTTGAAAGCCTTCCCCTAGGTCTCCATGAGAATTAAAAAAAAAAAAATTACTAAATCCACAGAGGAATAGTAAATTCTGCTAACACTGGCTGTGTTGTGACTTTTCAGGGAATTTCTTTCAGCTGCCAGCTGAGCTAGGTCAGAAACCTGCTCTCAGTGACCTGTGGCCAGCACAGAGCCACCGGACCTGTCACCCAGCCAGTCTGTCCTTGCAAAACCTGCTGAGGATAAGGAGCAGGGATGACAGTGGAATTCCTGTGTTTACTTAGGAGCTATTTAATCGAAATAAAGTTTTGCTGTCATAACTTCCTGTTTTCAGAAGTTATCCAGCTGTGAGCTTCCTAATCAAAAGAGATGTGGCACCATGCCATGGAACAGCCTCCCTTCCAGCATGTAGCCCAAAGTATTTCCAGACCCCAGACTGTGCCTAGAAACACATGCCTCAGGTGAAAATTTGACTTTTACTCTATGTGCATCAGAACATACATTTATTTAAAAGAAAACAGAAATAGCAGGCACCGAGACCCACATGCCACTTTCGAGAAAACCCCAGCATGGAATGAAGCCAACCAAAAAATCCAAGGCTTCCCTTGTTTTTCAACAGATAGATATCTGTCCATGAGGGCCATATCTCACCAAGCTGCACAGTCGAATCTTCACGTATTTAAATTAATGTCTGAATTTGCTTTACAGCGCACTATAAATTTAAAGGCCTCATAGCATTATAAATCTCTGCTTTACTGTGATGCAGTAAAAATGAGGTATAACAGGTCCTCTGGGTCCTTTGCTTGGTGCCATGAGTGTTCCTAGTCCTTTCATGCTTCACCTGAGGGCAACAGGAAGCAAAATTCCAAGTACACTGGAAATCTGACTGCCTGGCATTACTTCTGAAAGGGGTTTTTCTCCCTATAGATTTTAGTTTTGGATTATTAATAAATAGCAGTTAATACAAGGTCCAGGTATTCCTGTCAGCAATCTAAAGATGTATTTCATTATTTTCAAGGATCCAAGTGTAATATTCCTGACTCGGAGCTAAGTGGAGGTTTCTTAGCAGCATAGTATTGTTTTTTTTCTGCACAGTAGGTGAGTGGCCTGTTCCTGGCTTGGATCGAGCTGGTCACATTGTGGAAGAGGAATGGTGAGAGGGAATAAGGCAGAAGGTTTGAGGCCCCTGACACGAAGCAGACAGGGTACAAGGTAGCTGTCTTTGCTTAGAGGTGCAGAGGTTCCCCCTGCCACAGCTGCTGTCCCATGAGCTCTGGCACTCACCTCTGGCAGCAGGGATGCTTAAAGGCTCCTACAGCACAAATACGTAAACTGTGGGGTCATGGTCATTTGTTCACATCGGCAATCCACTGCCTTCATTAACTCCAGATGATGCTAGGGCTGTCCCTGGCCCAAATTCAGCAATTTACACTTGAAAATCAAGCTCTCTTCATCAATGACAGTATTTTCCATGAAAATTTCGCAATAAAAAGGAATAAACTGTTGTTGCTAGAAGTATATCAGCTCACTGAACTCAGTAGTACTTTTGTTTTAATGCTCCTGTAAGTCAGATGATCACAACCTCACTGCCCTGTGTTGTCCAAGTGTCAGGGTTGAGGCTCACAGGAATCTTATCCTTGACATCTGTGAATCTACAACTCAAATCACCATTTGTTACAATTAAATGCCATGCAGGTGTGGATTTGACATAATCTCAGGTAACATCTCTAGATACTACAGAGATCTGGTGTGTATGTGAGCTCCATCCCCAAACATACCCCAGAAACTGCAGCTGAGCTGAGTCACAGGCACAATGCTGAGACTGGCAAGCACTTAATCCCTTCTGCCTTGCATTCAGCATGAGTCTTGTATTCCCATGGTGCACATCCCAAAAGTCAGCGCAACATGATTTCTCTTAAGCAAATTTCAGGCTGCAAAATTTCCACCCCTGTCAACTACCTACAAGCCTCAACTCAAAATCCTTTTGTGCAATGCTTTATTTTGTACAGATGCAAACTGAAACCAAAACTGATCATGTGCAATCTTTTACTAAATCACCAAGATTTACTTACTCTGAAGTTAAGCACGATCCCTTTTTCAAAAGCCAGCATGACCTTGACATTGAGACCATATCTGGAAATCGTGGCCACCTTATGCATGAAAATGTTTTCCTCATAGCTAAAGATGAAAGACAAACAGTGTGTGCTTTTTCACTTTCTTTCCTGGTACGCATATGGACATCTACATTTGCCAGCCTGGGCAGTGTTGTTTTAATGAAATTATAAGTGTGATTTGTGGGGCCTTGTCACACTGCCATTGTGTTGTAACAAATCTTTGCAATAGAGGTTGTGGGTTATTATTGCAAGAGACATCAGTGATGTGGAATCTGGGTACGAGCTGGTCTAACTCATTTTATCCCTGTAGTTGTTTTCGCCCTTGAAGAAAATGACGTGGACCTATTAACCTAAACATGAATGAACTGCTTCTTGAAAAATTTTGTTAAAAAAAATGGACCTCATCTGGACATACCAAAGCTAAGACTACCGGCATTTGCTGTCTGCCACATCTCTCCACAGATAACTTACATTGAACATCAACAACACAACAGTTTTCAAAAATTAAAAGCATATTTGTAAATCTAAAAATAGAGAGAAACAGAATCTTAGATGATGACCTAAACATTACCTCCTGCTCTAACTGTATCAAGATATAGTCTGTGTTATTTATAGGAGTCTTTGAAGTACAAAGACTAAGAAATATTTCTTCTTTCCATGTTAATGAGGAGTCTGTATCTCCTCTGGGCGCTCAAGTGAAATCAAACAGAAAGGCTGGCCTAGCCATCTGAAAAATCAATTACTTACACAGGGCTATATGCAAATATCTAGAATTGAATTTTTCACAGCTAATTGTTTCGCATAATTACATGCATTTTCAAAAGCCTGTGAACCTGAGCTCCAGTTTGTGCAGTGTTCACACACATAAATTGGACAAGTAACTTCATATTAAATGCTAAGAGAAATTTTTGCCTTGTTCACGGAACATTGACAGTGGGAACTTTCTGTCAGTATCCGTGGGCATGCCTGCATCACACTGTTTGCCACGTTTACTCTTTCTGCAGTTTTTCTTTGAGAATGCACTTGCCAGTGACCTTTTCTGACTACACTGAGAAGGGTTCCAGTTCCTTGTGTTTTGCTGACTACTACTTGCTGACTAATCTCTGCAGTGTGTATCTGTCTTCCAGAGCTTTTCCATTCTCTGCTGTCTTCCTGGTTGGTGCTCTGTGCATCCCAGTGATTCTTCTGCTCTTCTCTGTGTGGCTGTTCCATCATCCAGGATTGTGGAGAACAGTGATGAAGATACTAACAAGGTATGGCCTAGTTATTACTGATGAGCAGCTCCTTCTTGAAAGCCAGGACATCTTGTTGGCACAGTGACTCCCCCAAATGTTTAGGACATCTGTGTAGAAATCTGAGGAAGATGAGTGAATCTTTAGTGAATGAAGAACCAGAGGGATGCCTTTCAGTGCACAAGACAGACAGCATGGCAGAGCTGTACAGCAAGGACAAATAAGCAAACATTTCCCTTCCTGCAAGATTTTGGAGGAGTTTACTTGGTTCATTGTTTTTGCACATCTCTTCAATAGTGCCTGTATTGTGAAGAGTCTCTTCTAATAACATTAAATCCAAAAATTAATACCCAACACTGTAAGGGCTGCCTGCAGACATGCAGGTGTAATTACTGACCTGTCCCAACCCAATCCACTCTCCCTTGCCTCACACTCAAGGCTGGCGGCTGCTTCATGGTTTGAGTGCTAAATGTGTCCCACTTCCCATTGTAAAGCCAGGTGCTGTTGCCCATTGGTCCAGTACTTCACATAACCACTAGCAGTATGTGGTTCATGGCAGGAAGATTCATAATTTGGCCTGGGGAAAATTCAGCCTAAGCAAGGAAATGTTAACACCCCAAGATAGGGCCTTTCCTTCTTTTAACTTTAACCAATATAAACAAAATGCCAAGACACCCAGTGTGAGGTTTGTTATTATCTGCTAACTACTGGCCTAGTGAGATGGAAGAAAGAAGATAGGCCAGAAATCTATCAAAATCACAGAAGAAAGTGAAAACAGATGATATTCAGGAGAAAAGAAAGGAAGTTAAGGATCTATGTGACAGCTTTAGGCAGCAGAATTCTGATATGAGAGAGCTTTTACCTGCACTACAATAGTACCCACAGGGCAGAGACAACCAAAGGAAGCTCTTGAAGCTGATGAAGAGGCAAATGATTTTGCACAAGTGCACTTATTACTGCTGGTTTCTCAGACACCACAGTAGTTTCAGGCAATGAAACGATCCAGTCATAAATGTGAGTTGTTGAGGACACTGCCTGCTCAGAGGGGAGATTTTCTATACAGCACCTTTGTCTGTGTGTCTCCAGCTCCCTTCATGGCAGGCAGAACTGCTGGGGATGGGACACGACCTGCTTGAAAGTGAGGTTTTCAGTATGCTGCTGAACTCATCAAGAAACTGGTAGAAAGTCGGACCCTTCCCAGATCTTTATTCTTTATTTTCAGTGGGTATAGACCTTACATCTCCAATGATGCAATGTTTGATTGATAACAATGCTGGTGTTAACATCTGATTTGATTCTTGTGAGGCAAAGCACCTCAGGCTGAATGCACAATGAGTGGCTGATAAAAGCATTGATCCTCACACATATCAGCAAAATACAGTGTATGCAGTGGTCTCTACTGCCAAAGCAATATATTTAATGTATGCTGTTCTGTGAAAAGTCATTCGATTTTACATAAAAGCATAATTCCCATGCATATGATGCATATGATGAATAAAGTCACTTTATTTTGATGATCCATGTAGGAACACAAATGCTCTCTGAATTTGTTGTCATCGACAGTTGCCATCTGGGAACACCTGTTGTTCTTTGCCTCCATGAAAAACAGTCTCCTTTGTTCTTATCAACCTAGAGGAAGCCAGCAGGCTACAAGAGAGGTAGTGTTCACAGTCACCCACTAAAGCACTCTCTTTTCCTGCTCCAACTCTTAAATACATTGTCTCCCTCCTCAATCTGTAGTTTCTCAGGAAAAAAGAATACATCTTTCTGTGCAGGACTCTTGCTTAAGGGCAAGGGGAATGGTAGGTCTTTTTTTTTCCGAAACAGTAGCAACAATTTAAACACCGTGAGTATCCCCTGAGGACTTTGGAGCAATGTCTCTCTTTTGTTCAGTGGATACATGGGTTTGTGGCTGTGGTGTTGGAGAAGCCACCATAGTGAGCAAGCAGGCCATCAGAACCTACAGAGAAACATCTGTTTAACCACGTCTTTAGAATGTCCCATCTTGGCACAGCAGGCAAAGAACAGGCACATGGGTGCCATTAGGCCATTAAAATCATATGAGAACAAGCAGTAACACCACCAGGAATCTCCCATGCCTTCTATGGTCCATGCTGCTGTGCTGGTGCCGTACCTGTAAGATAGGCACGGCAGAGATCCCAAGAACAGAAATCATCACAGTTCTTGTATTGTTATTTTCCCCCCTAAGCATGGCAGGTCTGCAGTATAGCGCAGTTCCCCAGCATGTTCAATCTTTTACCTGTGCTCAGAAAATGAATTCATTTCAGAAACAGTTTATTCCTGCTTAGTATTCTCATCTTCCTCCTGGTGCCATCAGCTTGTGTGAGCTGCTGTATGAGCTTGTCAGAATGGTGTGTGTTTTCCACAGGCAAAGCCATTCAGTGTGGAGGTCTCAACCTCTTTGTTTGAGAGGGTCTTAGGGCCATTGCAGAATGAAGGGCCCTTCATGGCCACTGACGGCAACTTGAAAATGCTTTGGTTCACCAAAAGGAGACGAATCAGTGGAAATGTGTAGTTGGATCACGAGTCCTGCAGTTCTGGCTGATTCCAGCTGGCCCTGCAGTGCAGTCACAACACACTGCAAGAGAGGATCCAGAACACAAACAGCTAGCTCATCATCTGGAAAAAACACCACAGGATTCCTGCCCAGAAATAGGCCCCTGCTGTCTCTATGCCATTGTTATAAAAATTAAGTAGGAAACAGCTGGCCATGTGGACGCAGTTATTGCAGAATATCACTTCTGCAACAGGGTAGCAAGAAAGGTCACTGTAGATGTCCATGTGAAATGAAATTTCCATATGCACATGACTTGGTCAGCTTGCAACATCTATTTTGGAGGAGGAGCTTGACTTCTTTCGCTGCTGTCCTTTGCCTTCCTACTAAGTTAAACCTCAGCAGCAATGCCAAGAAAGAATTTTGCAGTCATTACAGGGATAATAATAGAAGGTAATGATAATATGTTAAAGTTTTTGATGATTATGCATTCAAATAACATTGCAGAGAACTGTTGCTCAGAACAAACTAGTTCTTCATGTCTGAGGGCCTCAAGACATAAATTAAACAGAGTTAGTTATCTTGTCAAGGTAAAGTAAGTCTTAAAAAGCCCCTCTTTTTCTCTAGTGGACATTTTGGATAAGTTTAGGGAAGAGCTTGTTTCAACTCTGTGCTTTGAAGGAAAAGTCATAGTACAGTAGGAGGAAGAAAATGCTGAACACCTTAGAAGAATAGCTTAACCCCAAAGCATGAGGAAACTGAAACAGGCAAATATATACAGACAGCTTACTGTCTGTCTGGGTTTGGAGATCACTTGTGCTACCAGAAGTAAAGATTAACAGATCTGGATCTTTTTCAAGGCCTGTGTCTGTCTGCTTCCACCACTGTGCATCCGTGAAGACATGAACTCCAAGTCAGATTGCCCATGAAATGGAACTCAGTGAAAGGTTATGCTCAGGCACTGGGGAGCCTGTGGCTGCTGTACTAATCACAGTATCTAAGCTCAGGGACCATGGGCTTCCAGCTCTCAGAAACAGGTTATTAAGCACTAAAATCAGAGGGAGGAACAGAATAGCCATTTTACTATTCTCAGCAGCTTCAGAAATGTGCAAAAGTGGTGCCTTGATGATTTTCTTGAGGACAGACACTTTCCAGAAGTCCCCTTCTGACACAGAATAAACCCCTTCAATTTTTCTCTTCAGACTTTTTAATGAAATGGGAAGGATGCTTGCAAATACGTAAATGTGTTGTCAGGTTTGCGTTGCCTGAGACGTTTTTGGTTGCACTACAGGGTAATAGCTTTTGATCAGTGCTCTGTAAATCTCTGCATGAGAAGGCGGTAGGGGTTTTTTTTAACAATTTGGTTTAGGGTTGATTTCGATCAGAACCCCTACAAACAGACAGGCCTGCCTAATTGCTGTAGATTGCATTTTAAGTATTCATGAATGAATACACAGCAGGTCTGATAAACAGCTATACACTGAAGTTTGTGTGCCATAACTGGTACCTGGATGATCTGTGTGTAGTTCCACTAAATATGAAAGCAACTCATATGCACTCGATGCATATGACATACACTTAGGTATTTATACGTGGAGTTAAACTAGCATTAAACTCTGCATAAGTAGGCATTAGAGAAGGTGGGAAAGAGGGGAAATACTGAGTAAAATAAATGAGGTGAGATCAGAATAAATGACAAAATGCTTTAAGGTAAACATGAGAGAGCAAAGAGAGATTTTGTGAAAGGGTCAGGGAGTCAGGGTTATTAAAAGGGTAGCATAGCATAATGCACAGGGCAACCAGCATGTGTTAGTTTTTCCATACGTGAAACTTTTTTTTTTTTAAGCTGAAAGCAACACAGAAATGTTTGGATTAACTTCTGTATTTTCTGCTATCTGATAGCAAAGGTTCTGTGTTGCATTTTATACAAAGCTAGCCTTCTAGACAACATAAGCTTTTTCAATTACAGCAATATACCAGCTCTCTATTAGTGCTGTGGGAATACATCCAGCAGACAGGAAATAATTTCTATGAGGAATGATTTGCACTTCAGCTTGATTAAGGGCAGCACCATCAGGGTCAGCTTTCTGTTGCTCGGTTTGCTGTCCTGACTATCATTTTCCTTCCACTTGCATGAAAGTGAACAGCATTTTAAAACTGTCAAATTATGTCTGAAATAATCACCTCAAAAATTCCTCCTGCAATGGCTAGACAGATTTTTCTACAACACAAGGCACTGGCAAAAAGCAAGATGCGTTTCCTCAAGTCCATGTACTCTTGTGCAAGCTCTAAGTCTGGCTGAAGACCTGCCCTGGGACAGGGTCACTGTTGTGGCTTCATGCTGTGGCTCTTGCACTGTTCAGGTGCCTCTCTCAGGAAAGCTGTTAAAGGTTTCTACAGCCTGCAATTCTCCTTTAGTTACTCCTCATGTTAGGTGTGCACTGTTCCACACAACCTTCACCTACACCCACCATGGTGCTTTAGCATAGAAAAAATGCCGAGAGAGCCCATTTTTTAAATTGTGTCACATCCCATTTTCACAGATTCACTATATAATGGGTTTTAATTTGCTTTTCAAAAATACCCAAGGCACAGGAATATCTGACAGAAATACTCTGGAAATCCATCATATAAAATGCTATCTTTTCACAGACAGATAACTGCATTAATTCAAATAGGAATTGTAGCTTATGTTTATGTATGAATCTTCCCTTCAGGACACAAAATAATCACTAACTTATACAGACTGGGAGAAATTCCTCCTCTGGGAAGGCTTTACATGATGAGATTTCCCTCAGTTTTCTTTAAACCATCTGACCACTGCAGAACACAGGGTAAATGCAATGAAATTAAAAGATCCCTTGAAAAATCCGAGTTCTTTCTCATTGTTATTACTCTCCTGAGTAATGCACACATTTCTCACTATCAAAAAAGTAATGATGTCCCTCATCAGGAAGCATCAGCCTCCCTGGTTTCTTTTTCCAGCTACAGCAATAGAATTTCTTCTATATTAACCCATTATCCACATCCAGGGTTAAAAATGAAACCTTGTTTCAGGTCCCCTTAACGACTTCACTTAATTACTCTACAGCCTTTTACAAGGGAATAACTGAAACCCCAAATAAATTTATGTTCCTTAGTTTTTGTCTTTAATGATGACTATGAGTGGTCAGAAGTTTGGCTGGAATATTTTCTTCATCTTTAAAAATGTTAAATATCACCCTCTTTAAAAGTTTTCTTCCTCTCTCCATCTCAAGATTTCCTCAAACTAGCTGGTACAGTGAATTTTCTTTCCCTTGCAAAGAAGAAAACAGCTAAACAAGGGGGTTTTTGTACAATGGTCAGAAAGTATTCAACAGAGAAATCCCATAAGAAACCAGATTCAGCAACTGTCCAGGACAGCTGCAGAAAACTGAGGAAGAAACTTAATTTTGCAGGCCAGGTTACATTCTCCACATCAGCAACATAAATCATAAAAATTGTTTCAACTGGTAATACTTAGAGGTTTCAAAAAGCTATATCCCTTCCAGAAGTGCTGAGTTCTTTTAGCACACACTCCATAGGACAGGAAAGCCCACGGGGCACTTGCTTCTCCTGTGACTGCTGTAGTAGTATTTCTGAAACTAAAGACTGGTGATCAAAATCTTTCAAATCTGCAGGTTCCTAGATATGCCTTGATAAGTAAATCAAATTAAAGTGATGATTCCTCTCACATGCCACGTTGCTTCCACTCAGCTCCATCAATTTCATGGAGAGACTGTGGATAAAAATAATGTCCAGCACTGTGCAAAAATCAGTAAGTAATGTGTCTAGGGGTTTTTTTCCCTGTTTAAAGAAGTTAATGTAGTTAACAAATCCCAAACATTTTGCAGCATTAAATTGCTTACTTCAATTCCATTTCAGAAACTTCTATTAAAAACATCAGCTAGTATTTCTCAATAAGAGAAGGCTCTAACTAAATTGCAATTTAACTTGGCTGGGTGTTACCAACTTTACTTGTCCTTATGTACTCTAGAGTGCAGTCCTATGAGAAAATTCCCTGTTGGGTACTTTTCAAATCTCCTCTTGCATTGCTCCATCAGCCCAGCTACAATGCAAATGGAGGATTTTATTTGTGACTTCCATAGAGGTGCTTCTCTGCTTCTCCTTTTCTTTAACCTCAAATATGTTGGAAGTTTTGAAACTTTTCAGACCAGAAAAGAAGATCAGAAAATACCTCTTGTAAACAAGAAGTGGTGAAGTACTTTGCTTGGAGACAGAGTTCCTACGTCTTTGGGAACAATGTTCCTTGAAACATTTGTTATCATTTCCTCTTCTAAACAGTTAAATAAAGAGACCTTAAACCAAGGGTTCAGAGCGATATTAGCAAAAGGTTAACATAATATTTTTAGATTTTTTTTTCATCAATTATTTCAAAGGGGAAAAGCAGCATAATTTAATTTTAATTGCTGCTCCCATTTCCACAGAATGGTGCGTATTGATAAAACAGATGTAATCACACTGTCTCTGGACACTCTTACTCACTGTGGATGTGGAGAGGGTAAATGAACCAGAGCTGAATAGGAGGAAGTATGGGTTACATGAAAACACTATGAACTAGTATGTAAATACTTTATCAGAAATGTGCTTCGTTCAGTGCTGTTTGAACCATTTGGCAGCCAGTCCTCCAGAGGCTGATCCCACAGCTGCTCATGGTCCCAGTGAGGCAGAGCTCCAGGTGTGCTGGAGCTCTGCAGGGCAGCAAAAGCATCAGCTGCATCAGTAAATCACCATCTCCTCTCTCCCTGGGCAGGGACAGAGGTGCACTGCAGGGTCTTTGCTTTCTAGTTGCAGTAGCCCAAGGGATTGTTAGAGTACAGCAAAGCTTGTACTCTAACAATGTCCCTAAACTTTTCCAAAATGTCCACTTTCTGCCATGAAATGCATCTTACACTGAATGCAAGCCCCATCTCTGTGCTGACAGATCCTGCTGGAATGGTGGGGGAAATAATTTGCAATTTACTCCTGGTATACAGGAATCAATCAAGACTTGATGTGTCTTTCAGAAAAACAGTTCGTATCTGTGGCTTTAAGAATATAAAGAAAAGGTCCTACAGCAGGGAGAGAGAAAACATGAAAGAGAAAGAGAGGAAAACTGGAAGCCACTGATGTGAGGAACAGATAAAAGATCCAGCCAAGCAAACCAGGCATACAAAGAAGCTATAATCCTGGGACGAAGTGTAAAGTAATTTACTGAACTAAGTTTTCATACTAATGGGACTCCCTGCACAATCTCTAGTCAAAAAAGAAGCTGATTCTTTTTCCCCTGAAAATACTGGAATATTTTAACATTTAATGAAAGAGTAGGATTAAATGATCTTGTAATACACAGCCCAATTCATGCTTTTTCTTCATTAGTAATTAATTAAGTGATATGAAAATATTTGCAGACAGAGAAACAGATTCAGACCAAAATTAAATGAAACCAGGTTGTTTTCCCAGTAGAGAACAAATAAAAGCACCAAAATATTTCAGGTTATCTGAAGTCTACTGCTAAACATAAAATAAAATGTTTCATCTGATGATTACTTGGTTCACTTTTTTTGCCCTTTACAGCTAGAAGTGTTTTGTCCTGCTGTACAGCAGATACAGGCATTTGACCTAGAGGGCAAGAAGTGCACTTAGAAATCAATCCAAGTAAAAAGCCAAGAACAAATGCTGCAATATTTTTTATCCTGTCTGTTTTTCTGCATCTCAGATAATGACCCCTAAGTTTTAGCAATTCCACCTTGAAATCCAGATCTGGTTCGGAAATCCAGTCTGACATTTTTTTCCATGTTTCAAATCACTGTTACTGCAAGAATGACAAAGAAAAACAATCTTTTGAAAATCCCTATTAAAAATCTTATAATGAAACTGTTCTCATAAGTGAATGAATTAGGTTTAGAACTGGCCTGAAAAATTCCTTGTGGGTTTACAAGTTGCAGCAGGTCTCTGGGGAGATAGATTCAGAGCTATAAACCTGCCAAAGTACACAGATCTAGCAGTGTAGACAACATTTGGGAGCTGACAGCTTTCCACAACAGAGACACTCCTGATACTGAAGAACAGACCCCTCTGTTTTTCTGTCTCCTGTGTTAAATCACACTTCGCATAGGCTTAAATGTAAGGTAAAAATGATAAAGTTAGGAAGGAGGAAAATTCCAGATAGTAGTAGAAAAACAAAAACAAGAGTGCTTGTTCCCAATCTAACAAACTTAGGAGGGTTTCTTCCTTGCTTCCTTTGATTTGGAAACCCCTGTAGAAATGATTTAATGTTCATTAGCGTTTTAGATGTGTTTTGCAAAATTGTTTATCCTTCCCTTTCCTTGTCTTTTTCCTCTGTTTATTTCAATGCCAAATGAAAAATAATGACTCCAACTTACACTACCATTCAAAACTGTTACTGTGAAATGAGCCTGGGATGGCTGCTTGACCACCAGCTCCGTGCTTGGATTTGGCCTGGCCAGCACCAGGACAAGAGCAATAATAAATGCTGAACCCAGCTTTGATCCCTTCCATTAATAGAGACCTTTAGCTGGTTCTCTCTGCTTCCCACTCTTATCACTTCCCTGTACTTAGTCACCATTTGCATGAAATCTCTGAATCCCAAGGATCTTTAAGACTCATCCCTGCCTCTATCAAACACAGCTGAAATTAAACAACTGTTTCAAATCTTCCCACTGATGGACAAACTCCTGGAGTGCATAATCCCATTCCTTTAGTAAACCAGGTAGGCACCTGTCCTGTTAACATTAAATCAGGTACATCATGTTCTAGCAGGACACAGCCTCCTAATGATGTTTGTTTGACAAACAATAAACTTTATTTCCAACAGGTGGTCTGTATGGGGTTGAAGGCTGCCATATTGCAATTGGATTTTGATAATTCTTACAATAAAAAATGATAAATCAGAGCAAAGCCAGTTATATCTAGTAAAAAAAATATCCTAAGGAAAAAAATATCCTATGTGTTGTTTTTTATGAGAAAGAAAAAAATCATGACACTGTCTGATATCCATGAACAATGTCCCCTGACGGAATGGAGTTGTTTATAGTTAATTGTATTTCTGCTGTGAGCCAGAAACAAAATCAGAGCCCCACAGAAGTAGAGAAAGGTACTTTCTCCCTCAGCATCAGTCCCTGCTGCACTTAAGGGGGTACAGCAACACTCAGAGCAGGCCAGTGACAAAGGAGCAGGGTGCAGCACCCCTCAGCACAGCCTGGGGGACACAGTGGAAAGACCCCTGGGACTGAGATTCGTTGTGTCAGGCTTCCAGCTTGGCTGGCGCTTTTCCTCCAGGAGTATACAGTCCAGGGGAGCTCTTTAAAGTAAGTCAAGAATTCTAAAAGTGGCATTAAAGAAAGAGAAGGAAAGCACTTAGGAAAGCTGGCAGGCAGAAGGAAGGACATAGGTGAGGTGTGGAGTAGAGAGATTGGAGAGGGTGATGGAGGAAACAAAGGGAAAAAATGACAAAGTGAAAACAAGCAATGAAAGGAGTGGCTATAGAAACAACTGACAATGTAAAGGGGCGAAATAAAACATAATCTCTTATGCAGACATGCACGATTAGGAAAGGTTATTTCTCTTTCATTTTTATTTCCTTGGCAGAGAAGGGGGAGCTGTAGGGAGGAGGAAATTAAGTGTTTGGTGCTGGTGCCGATGGAAACTTTTGTTTCAGCTGCAGCTCAGGCAGAGAAAGAATTTCCCCTGGTCAGACCCAGGTGAGGGGTTACAGAGCAGCAGTACCTGTGTCCAAGGCAGAAACCCTTAATATTGGTATTAATTTTTCAGGCCTTGACTAAGGAAAGCAATGCTACTGAGACTTTAATATACTTGCCACTGGCATGTGACATGTGTCTATAAATATTTAAGGAATGATGGGATCACTTAACCACTCTTCCTTCATTTCAGCCTCAGTTCCCATCCCAAACTGAACTGGAAAATTTTTTTATGCACTTTGGCTTGTCTCAGTTAAATTAACACCCCCACCCCTCTTTCTATACCTCCTTTCCTGTCTACTTCTTCTGAATCACTCTCTAGAGCTGTGTCCAGGCTGCTTTCAGCTCTGGCATTGAACTGCAGCTTGTCACTAAAGGCACTCTGGCATGTACATAAAAGAGACTTGAAGGTGGAAATGACCACCCATTAAATCACCTCATCCTCCCTCCAGTCAGTGTGGGATTGTTCCTGCAGCACACTCCCCAGGGCCTAGGGTTTTAATGCTTTGAGCAACAGAAATTCCACCTCCACCCCCTTTGGGAGGAGTGCATGAGGGCTAATAGATCACACTCTTATGCAGTTTTTCCTGATACATAGCCTGCATTTTCCTTTGTTTGATGTCTTTACTCCGTTATTCATGTTTATAACCGGTGCTGGGTGAATCCCAGGTGGTTCGGAGGTTTATTTCTGTTTAAGAAGGCATGCAAAAAGGCAGAGACTACTCCTCATTCTTTAAACCTTTTGGTGCCTTCCTGACAGGCTCTGTTATTTCTTCCCTGAAACTGCCCCGGACCCAGTAGAAAGCCCCATTCCTCTCTATCCCAGGAGGGTAGGAGGTTGGATACCGGCCAATCCCCTGCTCTGGTAAATCTATCCTGAGAACAGAGACTAAAGCCCTCATCTCCTCAATCTACAATATGTCTTTTTCTAGTCATTACCTGGTAGCCTAAGTCCTCCAATTTAATTTCCTGTACTCATCAGACTGTTGCTGTGCTTTCTGTACTCCCTTAGTTGAGGGGTTTATCAATCTGTTTTTATTGCACTGGTTCCTTTGATGTCTGAGCACAAGAGAGACTTCCTTATGTATTTTTTCTTAAAAAAGAAAGGTATTTATTAAGCTGTTATTTCAGTTTATATCCCAGGCGGTAATCAAATGGGAGCAAGTGGGATCCCTTCGTTTGTTCTGAAGAAATCTTGCGTGGAAGGATTTAGTCAGGGGCAGTGAATTCTTCCTCTGGACCCTCCAACCTGCACATGGAGCCAAGTACTGCAGGGGAGTTTCAGGGGCAAAACTCCAACTTAATGGTTACTGGCAATCCTGTTTAGCAGGGACATTTACACATGTGAGCCAGGTCAGTGACAGACAGTGCTGCCAGGACTTTGTCACTATCTGAAATTCTTCATTATGAGAGCAGGCTCCTCCCTCTTCAGATATCAGAGACATTATTCCAGTCCTTGATTCAGGCATCTAACTTGGCCAGGACACGTCAAGTCACACTCAGAGGGACTGCTACTAATACTGTCATTTTAACAAATACTAGTCACCAGGGCTGTAGCAAGTGCCAGATCATACCTTTCTTCTGTAAGGGTTGAAGAGGGATTTAAATCCATGTTGCTATCAAAATGGCCCCTGTGCTACAGTGTAGTCTGTCTTCTCACTCCTCCCCTTTGAAGGTTAAATAACGATGAAAAATTGTTCTGCTGAAGCAAGAGAAATAAAAAGTGAGAAATGTGTGCTGTAGTCTGGTAGCCCAGGCACGTAGATTATGGGAAAATTATTTTTAAATGCCTTTACCTGAGGCATTCTCATTTTTTATGCAACAGTAAACGGAGTACACATGGCTCTACAAATAGCTTTAATGTTTTTTCTCGTAGGAGGCAGGAAGACTGCAGTTCTACACGTCATCCAAATGCAGGATGCCGGTTTTCCTCTAGTCACACCACTACTGCTCTAACATTGGGCAAGACAGGAGGAATAGGCACAAGCACCACTTCTCCTATGTGCTTTACATGGTTTAAGTGTGCTTTTAGCCTGCTAGACCCCTAAAGGGGAAGCTTGCTGGCTTCCATGCATCAGAGTAGTGGTTGTTGGTCTTTGGAGGTGTTCATGTAGTGAGCAGCTGGGGACATTGTTTGTTTTCATACCACAGAAATACAGGTGGGAAAAAACCAGAGCTTACACAGACATGAGGTTCCTGTGTCCCCTGTCCTGGGCAATTATAAATCCACAGTTGCAGTTTTTGCCATTGGCTTATCTTTGAACTATACACACGGGTATCAACAACTTGAAAGCAGGGATTTATTATCTGAATTAAATGGCAGCGTCAAGAAGTAACAGACACTGACAATAAACTGCCACACTGCCAGAACAATTAACTGGGCAGAGTACTTACTTATAGCAAGGGGAATATGATTATTTTTTTCTGAGGCAGAGGACTAAAGACCATCAAACCAACCCTAAAATGATACAGGAAGACTTACCAAGAGTAGCATGTGTACACAGGGAGACCCTTTCTGGCTCATACAGGCTTTACAGACTGTAAATTATGGTTATTCCTAGGAGGAAAGAAAAGAGGTTCTGTCAGTTGTACAATTACTTTTTATTGGCAGTGCTCTTTCAACTCAAGAAAACATTGGCTGAGGTTCAAGACCAAGATTTGGCTCAAATGCCACCACAATTTTTCAGAAATGTGATGAATGTTCCTCAAGAAATAGTTTCCTAAGGAAGCCACAAAAATGTGTCCAGCTAGGTTTCAGGATATCTAAAATGATATCCAAAAGTTGCTACCACTGAAGACCGATTTGACTTAAGTAATTTTACCAAGTGACAATTTTACCTGTCAGACTGGCTAATTCTCTCTGACAAAGGGATCCCTGACACATTTGGATGAACAGTTTCATGAGCTTTGATGTATGTATACCTGTACACAATTCATCACACCCATCTCAAACATTTATTTTGAAGGATAAGCTATTGAAAAAAAAGAAGTCAATCTAGTGACAGTGGAAGACAGTCCTGTCACTGTGAAGGTAATGACATGTTGGCCTGAGGATCATACACTGAACATAAATTCAGTCACTGATCTCTCATGCCTGAGTGAAAATATTCCCAAACCAGAGTGAAAACTTCATTTTAGAAAAGCTGATGAGATTTTCTTTCCACTGTTGTCAGTGAAGGCAAGACTGCAAAAGTCTGTCTTCCTGCTGTCGTCCCTGAAGATGTACCCCTACAACATAGCAGGGGTAAAGCATTAACCATTACTACTCTCAGTTCTAGAAAATTAGCAAATATTAGTAAACTAATCTTTAGCTTACCCTGACCTGAATCTTAAAATTGCTAGAAGAGGCTGGAGATGTACCATGTAAAATGTCCACTTTTGTTCACAAAACACCTTTAATGGTTACTGCAGTTATTTAGAAGACAAAAAACTATTTGTACATTTTTTTCTATGATGTTTTATACAGAAATACCAGAAAATTGTTATGTACTTCCAGAGATTCCTGCCTGTAAAGGGATGAAGACACAAAAGCATAACCATAAAGGAAAAGCAGGAGAAACAGTAATTTTTATTTGTACAACATGCATATAAGTGTATCTACAGGGAGGCAGATTTAAAATAAGCTCGATTCTAACAAATATTGGGAATATCTTCTACAATTTCAGAAAATTAGTATCTTTGGACTTTTAATGAGCTGTACAAACTGGTATTTTTTTTTCAGCATTAAATTAATTAAATGTAGTGACAGTTAGAGATTTACCAGTGAAAGGCACTGCTGCTAGGATGTTAGTTCAACCCTCCTCTAACTGAATGGGCCTCTCCAAATCTGTATTTTTACTCTGCTTTCTTTCTTTCCTGGGCTGTAGAAAGGTCTGTAATTAACCCAGAGGATGTTTGTATCTCTCCATCAGCTCTCCAGTGAATTCTTAGTACTTGTAGTTTTGATACAAGTGTGATCAGATACTTCTTCCTCACACTCATTTCCAGTTATTTCAGATTATAAAGGCCTGGCATACTCTCAAGCACAGATCTTAAATCTGGCAACACTGCTCCAACAGACACATGCATACAGAAAGCAGAAGGCTAGACAAAACAGGATAATGTGAAGACTGTATTTAATAACACAGGAAAGAAACAGAATCAAATTCCCCAAATTTGATAAGATTGCTGCTAAGAAATGAACTTGTAGCTTAGTGAAATATATAAGTTTTGCCACTCTGCAGGACATAAATACTAATGCTTACTAGTTAAGGTTCCAATGCATTTAAATAATTTGGTTCATAATTATTTGCATTTCTAGACAAGTGAAAATAAATACAAAAGTATTCAAAGTTCATTTGGAGTTCACTGATTAAAATCTTTCCCAGATCTTAAAATGCAGTGGAGGAACTTTCTTCCCAAAGAAATGTTAGACTGATTCCTGATTTAATCAGTTGCTAGTCATCACTAAAATCAGTGGTTTATACAGTGTCTTAGACCAAGAATAACCCTCCTGTTATTATCTCTGTACCATCTGACAGTACCCTCTTACGTGAAACAGACCAAGGATGTACTAAATAGATGACAAAAGACACCACAGAAACGGGTGATAACATATTCCTATGTCTTTAATGGAAACATTTTGTTACAATTTCGGTTATGTGATATTCTTGCATTTTTAAAAAGTGTGGAAGAAAATGCACAGAATAAAAAGTCAAAGGACACCAGTGAATGCAGATATTTTAAATGACCAAGTCGAAGAAGAAATAAAATACATTACACAAATAAACAAAGGTTATATCCACAGTCATGAATACGCACTCTCCTCTACACAAAAACAACAATAAATAAGATCACATTATATGCAGATAGTTCTACTTACATCAGTACAATATACTGTGCAGCTTTCCATGTGTTTTCTGCTAGACTGGCACTAGGTTTCTCTGTTGTCCAGTATTTTTCCATTAATAGGGAACAGTATCACCATAAAAAAGGGGACTGTTCACAGTGTCTCTCCTGAGTCCTGCTAGTTTTTGATTGTTACACCCTATGCACAACAAACATGGCAAATTCTACCCACTGCCTTCATCCTGCCTCTCCAAGTTTTCTCAGCACTTTCAGACCTGCACAGTAAAGACCCTTTTTTTCTGAGGGAAAGAGACGTCCAGATCATCCCCAAGTAGAAAGCGAAGTAGCTGTGCTCCTTGTGCCGGCTGCTAATGCACAACAACAGTGAAACTTCTGTTTATACTTGGGGGGTGGGGGACGGAATTGTGCGTTCCCTGTGCACACCACCTGAGATTACAAAAGAAACCCCTAAAACAAGTTTTTTTTTTAAAATACCCATTTTGGTACATTTCTTTTGCTTGCTCAGGTGTCCTCTAGAAACATTCACATGACAGAAACGCCAAGGAACAGTTCTCACAGAGTGGATTTTAACCTTTCAAGGATTTTTCATCTAATGAATCCACCTAAGATTTCTGAATGTAGCTTAACATACAAACTAACAGTGTCAGGTTATTCAGAATAATTTGCTTTTGATGCAGAATATTAACTTAGTGGTTAGTGAGAGATTTTGAGGGAACTGTAAGCCTTTCCTTTTTGCTAGTTTTCTATGCTGTAAATTTGTTCTATGTCAGTTAGGACCTTCTAAATTCTGGAAGAAGTAATGGAATAATAAAAGTCTATATAGTGATACACTGGACACAATTAAACCCTAGACCAAGAAAGCCTCAAAACTGTGGCAGCCTTATCTCCTTGATCAAAACCAGCAGTAACTTCATAAGAAGTCCAACATTAACCTTTTTCCTTTCTTCCTCTGCGCCTGAGATAAAGGGAGAGCTGCATTTATGACAGACTTAAGGCTTCACTGGGGCAAACCACAGTGCTCAGGCTTTCTGTTGTTATTCTTCAGAAGAAAACAGACACCATCAATGTCTGCTGCACAGCTTGCTGACCCTGTAGACAGCCAGGTCTGAGGTCTCTCACAAAACAGCTATTTGTTTTAATTTCAACAATCATTTTTCATCAGTCTCAGAGCTCAGATGTTAAAAGGTATCTGAGAATGGAGAACAATTCAGCCCTCAAGCCATCTGAATTAATTTCTGCCTCTAAGCAGGGATATGCACAGTGCAAACTCTTCCATTCTTCCACTTGAAAGGTTTCACACACACACACAAATCTTTTTGTGCTTTCAACAGCGAGAAGGAAGGGGGGGGGAGGAGAGGTGACACACACACAACATATCTAAAAGCAAAACTTTTCCCAGAACGCCCTGAAAAATACATTCCAAGCAGTAACTCCTGTATTTCTTTGTTTCTAAAAAGAGCCAAAACTGATTCCTACAAAACAAGCACTTTGAAATTTGTCCCTTTATGGCTCACTGCTGTGAGGTGAGTTACTGGGGCATGTTGCTAACCAACAGAAAAGGTAATGTACCATCAGAAACTTGTATTTCTGTTCTCATGTGCCCTGCTGTGGGGAAGGTAGTTGCTGGATTTGGCATTATTTTATAGCAATGACAGGGATAAAAAAACTCCCAACAGGCAATTCTAGGTCTAGAACTCTGATAGTGGCTGGTGTGGCCATGAGCCAACACGAGGTGTGCTGACAGCTGAGCAGTGTGGCAGCAATGAACCATGTCTGAAATTACATAAAAGCCAACACTCTCAGTGAAGAAGGAGCATTTCTGAATAAATGATGGAAAATGGCTGTCTTCTTTTCGAAGTACTTCTGAACCTAGACAAAAGACTGTGAAAAAAAATGGGGAAATAAAGACTGTTCACTCTACTCTGGGAGAAAATGAGGAAAATAACCTTAACTACTTCACTGAAAGAACCAGAATGGCTACATGGCTACACTCTGAAGCACAGAGGAGGGCAGTGAAGGATGTGGAACTGTCTTGAGCTCCGGAAAAGGTGGACTGAATTGCCAAAGAAATTTATGACCAGGACTACTAGCTTCCTGTCTTTGATGTCTATTCTTGGCTTTCCAGGAGCATTATGGCATTCATGAGGTGAAAACATCGCTGGAGCCAAGGTCAGCTAAGGCTGATGCAGCCTGTTCTACTGCAAAGCTGAGAAACTCACTCTGAACTGCTTCAAGCCTGAGGACACTCCACTGAGGGCCCAAGTTTACTTCCACTGAATCAGTAAGAGGGGTTTTTTGTCCTCTTAATGAGAGTGTGATTGCATTTCCAAGCCAAAAAATGAATCAGAGATTAACCTCCCAGTAAAACATGTTGTCAGGGAGAACACTCTTATTTTGTCCAGCATAAATGTTTTCAGAGCACTGGCTACACCTTTAATAACTCTCCACTAAAAAAACCCAACAAAATACTTCCAATAATGCAATGGCACATTGCTTAAGAACACAATGAAAATAGATCCACATGATTTATTTTCAGAAATTAATTAATGCCACTCTTTAATAAACTGAATTCTGGCCACAATCTTCCAAGGTGCAGACCACTCTCAATCACAAGGTTTAGCAAAGACTGCATGTTTTCAGAGCTGAGGTGGGTGTGGTCTTCAGTGAAGCACACCAGAGCGGGAACTGGTAATTAACTGGTGATGGTGGTAGTCACAGACAACTCAGGACACACAAAACTTCAAGAACTACCAGTGGCCCAGGGCAAAGCATCTAGACATCTGGCTCTGAAGCTGTGGGCTTCAGGAAACTAAACCACAGATACTACTGAAAGTTCTGCTTCATCTTGGTCACTTGAAGTGGAAGCCTGGGTGTTGAAGTTATGAGGGTAAACAGGCAGGAAAACTGTCCATAGAACCCTCAGGGAGAGGATTTTGAGGTGAATCAGATATTAAGCTGACCAGTATTTAGTAATTTTAATAAATACTAAATTAGCAGAATTTGTCAAACTTTGACAAACAGAGTATGAAGCCACTAGTTCAATTTCAATTTAACAGGCACAACTGTGATATTTACCAATAAATATGGCCTACAGGGCCAGCCTTTCTTAAATTCAAATACATGGCAAATTTCCCATTGCTTAAGCCACAGCCAGGATCATACCCTTTGGTCCCAAGCGAGCAAAGCACTTAAAAGCTGAAGTTGAGCGTATTTTAAGAGTGTTCTGAAGTGCTGAGCTGAGTCAAGGGTCTCCTTGTACTTCTCTGTAATACAGATGTATGTTTGTAATACGGGCAATTTGTTGAAGCCATAAATGTAGGTTTTGAAATCTCTTTTGAGAATCAATTATTATTATTTTCATTAGACATTCCCTTACAGATTTCGGAGCCTAAACATTGTGGCATTGAGCTAATGCAGATGAACCAGAAAGGGAAAGTGCATTAGCCAGTAAAGAATCCCTCTGCTGAATAATCTAAACTCAAGGCAGCTTCTGATCTATGGTCCATGGAAGACTTGGGAACTATTAGCAAGAGGCCTGTGAAAGGCAGCTAAGAAGAGCAAGTTTATTTATGCTATGAAGGAATCTACTTATGTGAAATGTCTCAAATGATCTCCACACTTCCATGGGAAAAACGCACACGTTTGCGTGCATCAATTTGCAAACATTAAAGCCCATTGATCTAAAATGCTCCAAGGTGCAAAGAAGGTTCTCCTTTCTTGGAAGGTGCTGGGATGCACAGTTTTGGCTAAGCCTCTGTCAGCATCCCACCAGCAGACACCTCAGAGAAACACTTCCTGAGGTCATGATTTAAAACCCTACATAAAACCAAGTTTTAATTAGAAAGTGACCTTTCACTATACTTTTTTTCATAGTTATCATAAAATGACACAATAAATAAACTGTCAGAAGAATTTATTGTCCCAGCCAGATCTCCTGTCCTCTGGTGTGACTCAACTGTGCGTGGCACAGGAAAAATGCACATCTACACAACTGCCTTGATGCCAAACTAGTCACTATTTGAGTACTAGTACATACTGCAAAGCAAGTCACAACAAAAATAATTTCAAAAAAAGCTTATGCTTCAAATCATACCCTCTTCTCTCTACACATTTAAAAATTTTCCCTGCCTTTTCTTCTGTGACAGAGTAGTCAAGTGGGTAAAAGAAAGTCAAAATACTGAAAGGCCTATTTTCAAAACCAGAAGCAGATAAAAATGGCTTTGGAAAATATCTAAAAAATCCCCCAAACCTTAAACATGCCCAGGGGCTAGAAAAACCTCAACTGTGTGGGAGAAAACCAAAAACAAATCAGGAAGTCTTTTTTTCCTCCCCAAGTCCACAGCAGTAGGGATGGTGCTCTAGCCTACTTCTGGGGCCCATGAAATAAAGGGAATACCATTCTTCTCTGGTGCCCATGAAATAAAGGGAATACCATTCTTCTCTGGTGCCCATGAAATAAGGAGAATACTTCAGAAAACTGTCCACTGATCAGTGCTGCTTTGGCTAAAGCACTTTTGTGGATATCACACAGGCCCAGACTGGGAAATGGGATGATGGAAATCTAGTTCCTGTACTGGAGCTGCCCTGACAGTCAGAAAGTTTGCCTTCTGGCTGCCTGAGACATAGGACAGTATTTCACAAGGGCAGATGATGAACCCCTCCATATGATAAGAAAGCAGTGAAATATAAGGAAAAAAACCTGCCCAACCACAAATAAAAGACATCAGAAAGCAGACAGAGAGTTTTGGCTCTTCACTCCCAGGTACTCCAAAGTGGTTTCTCAGAACTGGTACTCTGGCTTTTCAGGGCCTAGAAGTTTTGTAGAAATCAGGCTTCAGAGCCAGTTTTTAGATTAACTTTCAAGTCTGACTAGAACTGCTGAGACCAGAAAGCTCTGCTTATGAAATCAGAATAGAATAGACCAAAACATTTCATGCACTCTTAAAACCAGAGTCATAGCTCTGTTTTCCCACCGACAATATTTTTATGGGTCTTCTTCACCACGTTTACAGTAAATACTGTTCATTTCCATTTGTTGACTAGAAAGTGCAAAGCTCTGCTTTGTCTAGTATAAAATAACCTGTCAGTAGCTGATTCAGCAAAACAGATTCAGTTTTGCTCCTGGTAAAACAAATGGCAAAAGTTCCAGGGATATTGATGGCAGCAGGATTAAAGCCAGCCCTAAAATAGTGTTCCTGAAGGTAGTTCCTTGGGCGTTTAATTGTACACACATGGATAGTTAAATCTCACAGACTTCTGTAGGACTCTTCAACATGTGAAAAATGCATTATTTACAGCATCAGGGCGATCCTCACACAGACTATTCAGTAACTGCACTGGTGTTGTTTAAGTAACTAATTGAATGTTGCACATGCCTGGAGAAAAAGGTGGGGCAAAAAGTCTATTACCATCCACTAAGTCATTTCTCCTCCCCTAAATACTGGTTCTAAAATGTATTTACAGCTGTTGACTTTCCCTGCATATTACTGCTATCATAAAAAATACGTCTTCAAAACATCCTCTTCCTTAATTTTTAATCCTACCAAAGCAAAAATAGATACTTTAATAGAAAAATACAAGATTAAAAATATCCTAAAAAATAAAATGGTAGCATGGAATGTCATTTTTACACACACAAAAAAATCCCCTTTTGAATTGCATCAGCTATACAAACACTTCCATATTTACAGCTGTGGATGCAGTCCTGTGCTCACTGAAGTTAATGGGATTTTGCCATTGACTTCACTGGGAATAGGAGCATCCTTGACATGGACTACATTTGCCCCTCTGAAAAGTCATGGCAGTGGACAGGAAAGAGTGCGACAAAACACAGATAAGACTGAGGAATTAACCAGTCCTCTCCAGAGACCTGATTGTCTTCTCTGTGAAACTCCTCATCCTTCACTGGAGTTTTTCCTAAATCCCACCAGCTAAGAGGGAGGAACAGTGCTTTTGGACTGTGATACCACACAAACAAGGAAAGAATGGTTTGTGTGTTTCCACCTGCCTGACTTTCTCAGTGGAGTTAATTACAACCAAGTGCCAGTTCCCTCCCAGAACTAAGGCCCGTACACCAAATTTCATATCCCCTGTTATCAATGGCAGTGACTCAGTGACGCAGGATCATACCCCAAATTAATCCCTTTTTTCCTTTTGACAGCAACCTGTGCCTCTGAAACCATATTTGATACCCATGGGTGAGATGCAAATATGGAAGGAGGTGGCAGAAGCTAAACAAAAAAAAAGGAACATAATGAGGCATCCCCCATCAACTAAACCGAGATCTGCTAGCCTTAATACATGCCTTAGGAAACACTGTCTTTACATATTAAGTACATCCTATAACATCAAACTGCATAATTTTCTTTTTTCATGAGATGAAAGGCCATGCGGCATAATGTGATTAGTAAATCATTCCTGAGCTTCTGAAAGAAATTAAGACAAAATTACTGCTTAAAAGAGCAAGTTCTTCAAGAGCCTCTTCTTTTTACACTGATGTCTTTGGTTGTGTCCTTTTCTCTAATTCTTTCTTTTCCCTAGGAAGAATGGGATTCTTTTTCATCTTCTTCTTTATGCAGCAGAAAAATGAGATCTAATGGAGTCTTCACGTAACTGCCGATGTTTCCCCATGTTACAGTCCTCCTGTCGAGTTCGTCTCTCAATAGTTATTCTGTATTTCTTTCTGCATGAAAGGAGAGGAACAGAATGAGAAATCATTCTCTAGCTATAGGCTAACAGACTCCCCTTATGAAGAATGCCTGTAGGGGACAGCTGGGTGCCATTTGAAAAATGAAACGAGGCAGAATGTGAAACCCTGGTCAAAGATTAAAGTAGTTAGCCTTAGAACATTTTACCCAGGCTCAAGAATGCCTGTTAATTTCCACGTGGCAGTCTCAAAGCACTAAGGCACGGACATTTTCTGCTTTGAAAATTTCTGATCTAAGTGATTAGGAGTTTTTGTGAAGTGTTATGTGAACTGTGTCACATCACTGCTTTATATTGATCAAAGCCAAGTTTCTTTTCAGTATGCTGGGTGGGGGGGAACGTTCTGGAGAGTTCAAACAACAGATCTGACTATTCAGCTGCATTTCTCACTGAAACTATGTATTAACTAACTAATCTTCCCATTTCCCTCTGAGAAAGCTACTATGGTTGTAATGTCAGAGGAGGTAACATGATGAATTAAGAAGAGGGATGTAGAGGACAGATAAGAAATAAACACAAATGCTCATGCATCAGACACAGCTCTTCCTGTGTGTCTTCCTCTAGGGCCTTTTGAAGAATTCTGCAATGTTACTTTGTACGTCAAACAAACCCTCTGACTGCCTTTCAGCTTCCCCTTTAGTACCCAAATCTCCCCCCCCCCTCAAAATCATCAGATGATTCATATTTACATTTCATACATTTCTGCTTCTACTCAGTTTCAGGACAAATTTTTCAGAAGGGCATTAGTCCAGCCCCATGTGCTTGTGCTGCTGGTGGAGATGCATGGCAAAAACCTGGTATGCCAAGGAAAGCTCTGCTCCACCAGCATGTGTAGCAGGGGTCAGAGCCAGGTATGCAGTAGTGCAAGAAGCATTTTTGCAACATCAAGGTTTTGATTCAGGCAACACGGCTTAATAGAAAGTGGCAACCTAAAAGTTCTGAAAATACTCCCTAGATATTTGTGCCTGTATCAGTAGGCTCCAAAATAACTTGAAAGATTTGTGTTGTTTACTTTCTTTATGTATTTTCAAGTCAGACCCTTCCATGGGTCAGAGCATGCACAGTAGTAGCTCTTGCACAACAGCAGGTCTGGATTTTAGACATACAGAGGTTTAAGTTAAAATCCTGTCAAAGCTATGTATCAGAACTGCTACCCAGATCTTTTAACTGGTTTTAGGCACACTCAAAACTGTATCTGCATACTCATTTGTGACAATTACAGATCCAAATGAGACATAATCAGAAGGTACATTTACAGTTTAAAAGGTAGAGAAGCTGCAAGTACAAATTACTTCCAGGCACACAATTGCTAAACCTACATTTTCTGAAAATCTGACCCATGCATTCTTATGTGTTAGGTTTCAGATATTTATTCTAATGGTGGAATACAGAGGTTGTCCCTGCTCCTGCTTTGAGCAGCTGCAACCAGATCTCCAGAGTGAAATTCACTCACATGTCTTTAGACATCTCCAGCATGCAGATCCATCTGACAGCACCTGCAGCTTCCTTCAGTAAACTGAGAAACAGGTACTTCTAAGAGACCTGGTTTAGCTTTTACATGAAAATGACATGAACTGCACAGAAGAAAAGTGCTCCTTTATTCTCTCTGACCATAAATAAAAAGACTGGGTGTTAAGCTCAGGTGTATTACATCTACTTTTACAGACACCCACCTTTGCTCACACAGATTTCCAATCCAAATCTTTGTGTCAGATGACTAGGAGTTTAAATTCTGTTCTTACAAAGATACTTTGCATAGCTTTATACCAGCCCAGGATATTTGTTGTTTTATTTCTTGTCCTTACATACCAATTCCCTCCCAATATCAGCAATGCTAAAGCCCACATCTAACATCTGTCGTCTCTGGCTGAGAATCTATGTAAGATGCAAGAACCTCTGATGACATAAAAAATAAAGACAGATTTTTATTTTCTTTTTCTTTGAAGGTCGTCTTTAATCAGTCCAAGCCAACTTACTGCTATCTCAAACCCAAACAACATATTATATAAGCACTGAACATATACAAGAACAAAATTATCCTGCAGAATTTCAGTTGTAAGCATCTGATGAATAAGCCTGGTTCTTCAAACCCTGAAAGTGTCCTGGTGAGGTGAAACAGGCTTTGCTTGTTTTATTCTTTTAACAGTTTTTACAAACAGTTATTTTTTATTGGATGGAATTATTTGATTCCTGTATGCAGAGATTAATTCTGTTCCCCTATCTGACTTTTCCATAGCAGGAGGATAAATGACTGTATACATAAGGTGCTGAACATGTATAACTAATTTATTCCATAAGTATAGGATCAATTATCAAGACTTTACATTTGCTGACTAGCAGTGCAAGAATTATTTTACTTAAACAAGAATAAAAAACTGATCACCCTGCACTGACCTCAGCTTATTAAGTTAAATGCACAGCTTTGGAATCCAAATGCTCTCTTTACACCAAAACAGAAATCTCTTTCTGTTCTCCACTACAATTCCATTCAATACCAGGCAATTGATATAAATCTCTTGCAGATCACAGCCTGCACAACTGTGCTGGCAAGGAGCACCAAACAAAGGCGGCTTTCAAGGCCAGGGCATTTTACTAAAGCAACTGTGAATGTCTGGAACTCACTGGAATTACTTCCATGAGTAACATCACTTAGAGATGTAAGTAGTTGCAGGATGAAGACCCAAGTCAATAAAATTAGTTGGATAAACACAAAAGGACAATCAAAGTGTGTTCACTGTCTCTGGTGAAAATGTTACCACACATTATTATGGTGCCTCTCTGTCTCCCATCAAGGGTGTTCTGCCAGGAGCTGAGAAGTTTGGATGACGACTAAAAAGTTTACAGAACTTTCAATGAATTGGACCAACCTGAAGAAGTAAAAAGCCATTAGCAATCCTGCTCCAAGCAAGGCGCCCACAACTATTCCTGTAACTGCTGATTCTCCTAGACCACCTGCTTGAAAAGGGGAAAAATAAACAATCAGGGTTTATACTGAGAACTACATTCTTGAGAAATACATTCATGTATTGGAAAATACACACAACTAGGAAATTAGTGACCAACATCAGATAATATCTAAAGCCTTTCAGAGCTCAGGACTCCATGGGAACCTGTTTCAGTGTCAGCATGTTTACTTTTTGTCCTTGCTTTTCTTGGGGTTGAAAAAGCCCCAAAAGCAGTGTCAGATGAAGGCACAATTCTGGAGATGTGATACAAGGGAATGTCATTAGGAAACTGGCCTGGACAGCTTGGTCTGAATCATAACACAGACTAGGGTTACAGTGACACACATAATGGGAATCAGCACTAAACATGCCTTGAGTCACTCTAACAGAAACAAACTCATTTCACCTGGTTTAGCATCGTAACCCTCTATCACCCAGGTTTATTAAAATGACTGTGATCATCCAACAGTTCCTCATTTTTTTTCTCTTATTTCCTGAAGATATGTTGTTTCAAGTTAAAGCCATATGACTTTCAACTTGCTTCATATCTCAACAGAGGCAGAACAGGGACACAGTGGCTGAAGGGAAGCCCAAGCAGGGACCGTCTCTGGGAAGTGCAGGGCTCCTGAAGAACAATGGCATTTTCATGTGCATGCAGTCTGCTCCCATTTCCATTCCCACCTGGGCTTGTGGAAAGGAACAGAGAAGGAAATTAAACTGCTCCCTTCTCTTCATTCATCCTTGACCCTTTGAGGGGATTCTGTACTGAAGGAAGGAGGTGCACAGCTACACCATGTTGACCACTGATGGTCTGTGAACACACCAGTTTTTCAAGGATTGAAGAATTATCAGGCTGGAGTTACCTTTTCACTGCAGGACTAGCAACTTGTTTCCTGTGAAAAGTTAAGACCACCCTTTGTCACTGAGGCACCAGTATCCTCCTACCCCAACCTCCTTGCAATGTCCCACTCACTACAACACGGTCTGCGAAGTCAGTGTCCTGGAAGGAACAGACACCTGCCCTTTGGAGGGTAGTCCCAGCCTTCTGAATCCACAGATGTCACCCCATTCAACTGACTTCACTTCTCCTCAGCCTACTGGGCCCCTCACAGTGCCTTCTCATAACACTGAAAATCATTCTGCACTGGGACAACGATGCTTCTACCAGCAAGCTGCTGATTATCAGTGCGATTATTCTCTGCTGGGGTTTCAGTTACATCCCTCTTTCTGGCTAAAAGGCCCCTGGAAAGTCCTAAAGCCTCCAGGGCTCTGGGCTGTGCATGATTACTGTCAAGTATAAGTTCAGGGGAGTGATTCAGACCATGTACTACCCACGGCTGCCAGACCTTAACCTCCCAAGCAGTCGGGAGAGAGAGACAGTCACCATGTCTCAGTTGGACAACTGTGCTAAACAATTTAATATGGCCTGTTATGTTTCATCAGCTCATGGATTCTTCTCTTTGGAGCTGGGACAGGAGCATTAAGTCACCAAACTTACATGATTTACATGGTGTATTGTTTGTGTGCTCTGAAACTCGGCTTTCATCTAGTCGCAGCCTGCCGTGGTTCCACGGGTATTTCACATTTGATCGGATTTCAAATCGCCCCTGCTTTCCATAGTAGTCCCCGATCACCTATGCAAAACAAGAAAGAAATGAAAAGATTTTCCTATCAGCTTAGAGAAGTAAACAGGAGAGCAGCATCACTCACTCGATTCCTGTGGCATGATGTTGAATCTCAGAGAAGAGGGCTGAAGGGGTCTGTGGGAGGTTATGTAGTGCATGCCCTGCCCCAGGGCAGAATCAGGTGAACAAAAGCATTCCCGACAGATGTTTATCTAATCTGTTCATAAAAGCCTTCAAAAACACAGACTTGACAATTTCTGTAGCAATTATTCTGGAACTTAGCTAGCCTTACCATCGGTTGTTTTCCCTAGTATGCAACCTAAAACTCTTTTACTGTAATTATCCATCACTTGTTACAGAATTGCCAGTGGTCATACAAACTCTTCCTTTCTGAAACATTGCTTTACATATTCACAGGCTCTTACCTGATTCTGCCCCCAGGCTTCTCTTCTATATAAATCCAGTTTACACAAGCCTTTTACCTTCTGAATATTCCTCCTCCTCTCCCTGGGCTTTTTTTTCAACTGCTCCATAGTGAGTTGAGTGCTCAGGACTGTCACCCAGCTAAGTCACATGTCTATCAGTAGCCAGACCTGAGTCCAGACTGGGGGGGAACAGACCGAGAGCAGCCCTGCCCAGAAGGGCTTGGGGGTGCTGGTGGGTGAGAGGCTGGACATGCCCCGGCCATGGCACTCACAGCCCAGAGAGCCAAACGTGTCCTGGGCTGCAGCCAGAGCCCCGTGCGCAGCAGGGGAGGGAGGGGGTTCTGCACCTCTGCTCTGCTGAGACCCACCTGGAGCATCCGGCTCTGGGGTCCCAGCACAGGAGGGACAGGGACCTGCTGGAGCGAGTCCAGAGGAGAGACACAAAGATGAGCAGAGGGATGGAGCACCTTGGCTATGAGGAAAGGCTGAGAGAGTGGGGTTGTTGAGCCTCAGCAACAGAAGGCTCTGGGGAGACCTTGCTGCAGCCTTTCAGTACTTCAAGAGGGCTTATAAAATAGAGGGAGAACAACTTTATCACGGGCAAGTAATGATAGGACAAGGGAAACAGATTTACACTAGAAGAGGAGAGATTTAGATTAGATGTTAGGCAGAAATTCCTTGCTCTGCAGGTGGTGAGGCACTGGCACAGGCTGCAGAGAGAAGCTGTGGGTGCAGCTTCCACATCCCTGGAAGTGTTCAAGGCCAGGTTGGATGGAGCTCAGAGCAATCTGGGCCAGTGGGAGGTGTCCCTGTCTGTGGCAGGGGAGTTGGAACTGGGTGATCTTTAATGCCTCTCCCAACGTAAGCCCTTCTGTGGTTCCAGGAATTCAAGCACTTTGAATGCTGAGACTCTCAACTACACACTCCAGGCTGGAGTCTTCTGTTTTGACACAAGTCAGAGATACTTGATCATGTTCAGTTAAAACCTTCAAATCTTGTATTTCTGCAGGTGTTGATATTTACACATGCGTTATTCTGGTAGTATGGTACTATGTTTTCGTACCAATTCATAAAGGCAGTTCAGAATTTCAGTCCTGTCTTCAACAGTTTCAGGCTTTATTCAAGATAACCTACACCGAATCTACTGCAACGTTGTGGGACTATGCTGTGCTAACAGTAGTTGGTCACTCATCTGAGAACAGTTCTAAAAACATCTATGTACAGCAGCAAGACCATATACTCTGACACTGAAGTGGCCAGAAGCAATGGCAGAAGCACATCAATAAATGTATTTGTCCTACCATGGATAAAACCCAGATGTTAATACATTAGGTTTAGAATTCAAGGCATGGATAGCCTGTTCAAATCTTTCACCTAAATTTCATTTCAAAGCTAATGAGTTTAAAGAGCGTTTGCTCTGGTTAGATACACAAAGGTAGATTTTACACTAAATAAAGAAACTTATTTATCTCACAGTGCAACTGGGATATAAATCCTTTGAAGAACAAATGTATTTAACATCTGTCCAAAAATTAGGGCAAATTCAGTAAACTGGAAAAAAGAGAGACCATTAACAGGCAGCAGATTATTTATTAAGAGATTGTTTAATTTACCAAACAGGAGTAGGCGATTCCTCTACCAGCAAGACTTACTAAATAAGAAAGTATGCAGAATGGTTTAAGAACAAAAAGCTATAAGCAGCAACCAAGCAGATTCAGATCAGAAGTAGGATACAGATTTTTGAAGAGCAGGAGGGGTTCATCTGTGGAACAAACATTGACGGTACCAGCAAGGCAGTCCCTGTTCTTTCAGTGTCTCCAAACCAAAAATGAATGCTTGTTACAGTGTGAGATTTAGTCATGTATAAACTACAGGGCACCATACAAGGTTAAGAAACCTGTCTGTGTCCAATATAGCAGAGGTCAAACTAGGAAGTCCAGGTTTTCTTCTAGCTTTAAACTCTGTGAATAGACCTGGGAAAACAGCTCTGCCCAAATACTCATCCCTCTGGCACAGTTCAGCTGAGAAACATTCTCATACCAACACAGAAAAAACTGTCCAGATTAATAAAACAAGTTATCAAAGAAACAATGTTTTTAGAGTGAGGCATGAGGGTAGAAATTACGTGACAGACAAAAGTAGTAAGTAGTTAACTGCATGTATATTTATGTACATAATAAAGCAGAGGGGAGTTGCACAATAAGTTAAAAGAATAAACATACCATTTAAAAAAACCTTAGTTTAAATTGCAAGTGAAAGAGCAACGGAAGGAAGGGTAAGAGAGGGAGATTAAATTGATAAATGAGATAAAAAGCTACTGGGCTGAACAAACAGAAGAAACACAGGTTGTTCACACCAAAGTTATCCCAACTATTTTGTACTCCTACTGCTCCTGGGAGTGTCTGCAGTTTACTGCTGTATTTTTTCAATCAATTTTATACACTAGACATCCTCACACTTTTAAAAGGGCTCCTGGAATTTGTCTCTGCTGCAGTACCAACGAGAACAATACAACTTCACTGGATTCAAATCCACACGTTGAAATGTCCAGCTCAGATACTGCTGCTTTATGTTTGAGCTTGTTGAAATCAGGGAGACCAGCAAAGCTGAGGCTGATGCTGATTTTGCAACTAACAAAAAGCATTACACTGCAGCTGGGCTTAGGGCAATGCATGTATTAATAAACTCAGCCCAGACATGCTATTCTGTGTGCAGCTGGTGCTGTTTCTCACAGACTTTTTCCACAGTGCCTAACTTCCACTCCTTCTGCATCCAGTGGAATAACCTATCTGGTATATATGGAGCCATCTGATTAAAATGTTTCTTAAACACTGAAAACAAGGCACTCGGGAATTGCTGCCTGACAAACAGGGCCAGGCAAGGTCTGCACTACTGCTTGTGGTTGACCACAGCGCAAGATTTAAGTACCGGTACCTGCTGTGCTAATACATCAGGATAACTTTGCTGTAAGATTAATCTTTCTTCCCACTAATGAATAAAAGGCCTTGCTCATTTAAACAATAATTTCTCGTATTCAAAATTAGCAGTGCTTAGCTAGCCTGTTAGTTAAAGGCTAGCATCATGCAAAGAAAGTTGTATTGTTAAAGAAAACAAGAAAGTTTAAAAAAAACCATAGTAAAACTACTTCAAGATAGCTATTTTATAGAAAGGATTTGGTCTTTAAATTGATAAGATTAAGCCATCAAGTATAGAGATGATACCATGTTACTTTACACTGAATTACTAATTCATCAGTGGCCAGTTGCAATGGTGTTTGTTTCCTTACCTCCTGTGTGCCTGCCTCCGGGTCTGTCATTCCAATCACAGAGAAATCCCCATATCTGTCTCCATTGGCATCAATGGACACCTGCCCCGCAATGCCTAAAGAATGGCATGTGAGGAATCAGAAAATTAATTAGTTAAAATACTGAGCCTTTCCAAGCAAAACATGAAAACAGTGGACAGGTTTTTACAGACCGATATGACAGGAAATCTCATCAGTCTCCCAGCATTTTTGTTGGCATTCCAGAAGAAATTGTAATTTCACCTCAGTGTCTGCATTCCTGAATTCTTAACATTTCTCCTTTTTAAACATCAAATGTGTGAGACTGGAGAATACGTGAGAAAAATCTAATCCAAAAACCAGCATGTAAGAATAAAACACAAATATATTTAATGTGAATTATTTACAGAAAGGCTAATCCTAAAATATTTGATGATGCCTGAATAAAGAGAGTCCAGCACATGTGCTGCAGGGGGCACAGGGGCAGAGACCTACATCCCACAGGCTGAAGGGGCTGCTGCACCCATACAAGCAGACCAATGTTGTTTCTATCTAATGGGATACTGGAGATGGCATGGACGAAGGGCACCATGTGCACTACATATGCATTAAGCACTGCATTCATCTACATAAGATTAACTACCTAATCTGGTGCAGTTTGGTTTATATTCTTAGAGCCCCATTTCACTTGTTTTACAATTTCTAGAAAACCTTGGGGAAACTGGGACTCAAAGATTCATAGGATATCTCAGGTTTGAAGGGGCTTCAGGAGATCTTGAGCCCAACCTCCAGCTCAGAACGGGGTCAGCCAGGAGGATGCTCAAGGTTTTATACGCTCTCCAAAACCTCCAAGAATGGAATCTGCACAACCTCACTGGGGCAGCTTGTTTGATCTGTCATGGGAAATAAACCCATCCTTGGATTCAATCTGAACCTCTTCTTCAAACATATGTCCCTGCGTACAAAAAGCGTGGCTTCAAATTCTCGAGGTGTAAGTCAAACAGGTTCTTAAAATCCATCAAACAATACCAATTAACTATGGTGAAGACATCTTAAGACTCCTGTTACACTTCATCACCTGAGATATTCTCAGATGTGATCTTCCAGTGCCTGACACCAAACACAGCCATTTACATCTGTGCAAAGCAAACAGGCATCATTGTGCATCCATGTTACACCAGCTGCATGCCTAGACCAGGCACAAAGCCATGGAGATTCAGGCTCTCAGTGACAGTCAAACAGAAAAGAGAGGTCAGATATTCACAGTATAAATTTCCCCCAAGGTGCCTAATGATAGTGAGCATGCAACAGACTTAACACACCTCCATTTAGTCAGTATCTGTTCAGCTTTAGTGACATCAGGAATATTTCAGCTTGCTGTGGTTTTCAACATATGTAGTGGTAATTAAAGATTATTGTCAAGCATCTGTTTCATTATAACAACACAGTAATCAAGCAGTTGTCAATTCATTTACTGCAGGGAAATAGAATAGGTGTAACAACCACTTGGCTGTGAGATACTGAAAGAAGAGGCCACTACCAAGAACTGTGATGACACATCAATTTGGATTCTGGATCTGACAGGAGGTGCTAATTGAAACAGACACTTTTATGACCTAAGAAAACCAAAATTCAGTTTTTGAAAGTAGGTACTGAAATTGAAACTTGGAGGTCCTATGGGTTTTTTTTTTTTTCCAGTAGGAAAGATTAATTTTTCAATTTTTCACCTGAATCAAAAAAAAGAGTTTAAAATGTTGACATTTCCTTCAATTTCCTTAAGAAACAGAGAGAGGGATTTTTGAAACAACCTTAACGGAGAATTGCATTTGCATGAAGGTGGAATGATTTTATCTGGACTTTCCTTTTGTTCTATTATGTGAGATACCTACATATAAAAAAAATTGTTCCTTTTTCAGAGGAAATGCCAATGAATAACAAATATTCTCCACAAAATGTGCCCTGCAGTTATACCATGTTGTCTTTAACAACCCAATCAGTAAGAAATCGTTTGATCACCTCAGCATCCACATTCTGTTGGAAGTCCTGTTAGGTCAGAGCAGGCTGTAAAATGAGGTGCCAAGACAATCAGATATCTACATGTCAGCAGTTAAATTAATGTCATTAGCGAAACTGGAGTTGTCGTTATCAAGGCCTGCAAAACTCAAAGGCAATTATAAAGCTTCAGTCCTCCTGCAGAGCCTGATGTGCAGATGCATGAACCGTACTCTGTGATGCTGCACCCACTGCAGAGAGGGGCTCACGGGCAGAAAAAAGGGATGTGATGTTCCTTAAGGGACTGGATTGCAACACGCTGAGTTAAAGGCCTCTTTCAAAATCAGTTTTATATCCAGCAAAGTACTGCCACAGGGAGGAAATGGCATATGACTTACAAGCATTTTGACCTTTTCAACTGCACCTTCACAGCCCAACTCAGCTACACTTGCAGAAAGGGTGGAACAGGTCAGCCACCAGCAACCATCTGGTTTCCACAAGGTGAGGAAAGAGAACATTTTTTCCTCCTGCCAGGTTTTACAAGCAAGGTGTGAGAATCAACCATGCAGCTGATGTGGAGAACATGGTACTACACAGGATGCATGAGCACATGAGCTGGTGGCTTCCTGGAGCACAGGAACAGGAGCAAACACAGACTGTGCTGGGGTGTCATGCACAGCACAACCAACCAGAGAGGCAAACCCTTAGACACCAGATTCCCTCCCTTAAAACAGAGTGTTTTGGGAAGCCACAGATGTGAAGAGAGGTGGTGGGACGCCAAGCACAACCTCCAGCTGGTGCAGGGCTGCTTATGGGATGTCTGCAACCAGCATAATTTAAAGCAACCCCTGTGCTCCCTTAAGCTGCAGAGTATGTTTTTGCCCTGTGTTCATTCCACAATTTGAGAACAGAAAATTGGTTTGGAGCTGCTGCCCTTCTTGCCTTCTGACACTATGTCCAATATGTTCTTAGAGCTGAGAACCTGGCCACTGAGGTTTTTCTTACACATTCAAATGAATCATTCACTTTTTATCTAGGGGAAATGTTTCCTTCTCTCAGGCATTTCCACAGGAAATCTTGCCAGTCCTACATCAAATGACTGGCCTATTATACGAGATGGATGGGAACATTATAAAGAGATGGATGGAAATATTTTAAGAGATGACAGATGAAACCAATAATCCTCAGTTTCTTTATTACAATTCTTACCTGGCAAAAGCATCTGCAGTACTTTGCATCAGCAAGGTGACACAAAGTGCCAGTTGCACTGCAGAATTGCAGCCTCCAGGATTAGGCACAGAAAGGCACAGTGCTGTTCAGCTGCTGCCTCTGAGACAACACACACAGCTCCTGAAAGGAGGCTGGGGGAAATCCTTCTAGGGCCCAAAGGAATCCCGTTGAGAAACAAAAAATAACCCCAACCCTGGCACCTGCTTGCTTCTATCCATTCCCAGGCTTTCAAGATAAAAAAGTGAAATGGAAAAAATGAGGCAATCTCAGAGCTAATAGATGAACGTGAGCAAAGCGAGCAGCTGTAATCTTTTCAAAAACAAAGAAGGAGCCTGAGAAAATTATTGGTATTTCTTTACAACATCAGTGAGGGTCATTAAATTGTTAGAGTTTTTTGAACTGAGTTAAGACCTTGACAGTTGGTGCAAAAAAAAGTCAGACTGGTGAGGTACATGAGCCGGCCTTAAAGATGTACATGGTTTCATGTGGTTACTTCCCTCTCTCTTAGGAGTGGAACAGGCATGGGTCCTTACTTTGCACAGAACAAAGACCTGAGTTTTTTTTGACTCTGAAAGCTGCAGCTCCATATTAACTCTTACCTTCATAAGTTCTGTTCCGTGTTTGTTGAACAATTTTTTCCCCATCTTTCTTACTGAAACCAATCTTCAGGACTTCCTGTAAAGCTAGAGCATAAAGAAGAATAGCATCATGGAATCCTTCCACAAACATGTTCACCTAAAAAAGAAAGAAGAACAAAAAACAATGGCAATTGACACATAACAAAATTTTTCTTTCCTAGGGAATTGATTAACTAGAGAGAACCTACAAATGAACCAAAGTGACTAATTTGGAGAGTTACTTTCTCAGCTGCTGGAACACAAAGGAATGTATCTCAAAATAACCTCAAGGGGACAACAGCAACTTCTGATCCATTTTTAAAAACAGTTAACCACTATCTGCTATTCTGGACATTCAAATCACAGTTTACTGTTGTGTCTGAATAGCTCTGCAGATAGGGGAGAAATCTGCAGATCCCAGTTCCCATGCCCAGATGCACAAATTCTGCACTTGACCATGTGAGACTCTGTAAGGCGCTGAGCACCCTCATCCCACAGCAGCAAGTATAACCCCCTCCTTCTGCACAGGGGACTTAGCACCTCTCAGGACTGGGAAGTATGTTCTGTCATGATTTTTTTTGGAGAGCACAGCTGGTGGATTTGCTTGTTTAATGATTACCACTTCCATTTCTGGCCCTTGTTCAGCCAAGCATCTCTCCATGAGCAAATAAGCAATGGAGAAAACTACTTACCCTCCCCAGTAATGTGTTCTCTGCAACTGCCAGGAGAACCTTTTCCTGTCCTTCATAGTTTTCTCAGTAAGTGACAAGAAATGAATGAAATAAGCCTAATAACCCTAACCCTGCTTTATAACCCTAACACAAAAGAAGACTGCTGCCAATGAATCCTTGCAGGCAACCTACAGTTTTTGATCCGTGAGTTACAACAACAGTTAACAGCTGAGTGCTGCAGAAACATTACAGGTTTGCTCTCAGGAGCCTGATGTGCTTCAGTGGTGAAGCAATAATAGTTTCGGGAGTGGAGTTCAGATGGAGACCCATCAGCAGAAGCTGATGCAGCATGATGCAGCACAGGTATTCCTCTTCTGTAGGCAGCAACTCACATTTCAGCAGTGCAATGCACTCACTTGATACACAGTAATTCAGAATGAATTATCTTTTCAGCTGCAAGAAAGATGTTCCCCATCCACTCAGAGCTTCACTACAATAAAAAAAACTCCTGACACCCTAGCAAAGGTGAAACCACATTATGGGGTCTCTTATTGCCACTTCCAGTGAACAACCTCTACAATTATTCTCCTGGACAGAAGCAACATTTACCTTATCTTCCATTTCAGTGTATCTAAACAATTTAAAATGCTAGTAAATGAAGTGCTACGCTAACTCTTACAGGTTTAACTGGACATTAAAAATGTTAAAAGACAAAACATATGGCCAGTTAACTAAATAACTGCTCCACAGATAAAAAGTATTACATAGTTGATTGGCTGAGCTGAGCTAATCAAACCCTGATAATGTAATTACATCCAAGACATTCCTTCACTCTTAAAGCAGTTGCCAACAGTAAGGAGAATTTAGGAATTATTTACTGATAATATAAAAGTTTACATTGCTCTGATATTTAAAACCAGACTTTCAGTAACTCCAACCTATGCTGCAGTTGAATGCATCACATTCATCAGGGGGAAGAGCCCACAGTGGGGAGAGCAGCGCTACAAGAGGTGCGGAACAGTTCAGCTCACTCTGACAGCCAAAGACTAAAGGGCAGCTGCAGTTACTCTGAGCTATGAAGAAAGCATGAAAGAAGAGGTGAAAGTCAGGCTTTTGGTGGAATAAAAAGAGCTGATGGACAGAGTACATACTAGGACAGGCTTTGCCAGCAGGGGCTTTAACTTTTCAGAACTGAAAAAAACCCAACCAAACCAAGAAACCACGAAGCTCGACAACTGCTTCATGTGCCAATGCTAGAGTCCAAGTGGCCTGTGGATGATCAAACTTCAGCTTTCTTTATGTGACGTTCTTTCTCTCAGGAGGGAAATTAGACTCTCCAGTAGCTTTACCTCCCTGCTGGCTGATTTACAGTTTGTGGCTGGCATTTGTTTCAAGGAAAGCTATTTATCACTTCTTTTGTGAATGGCAAAGACTTCTCAGTGTAACACAGCAACCTTCAAAGTCCATTCTGTCAGCTCATTTGCTCCACCTGAAATCTACTTATGCCATCAGCCTGAAAACCCTTCTGTAGACACTGCAGGTTTGCCAGACAAGCCCTGTCAAAACTCACTTGGCAGTTTGGGAGGTTACTGCCACAGCCTCTTGCCAAAGCTCCACTTGGCCAAAACCCCTGACATTACACGTGAAAAATCACATTAGAAAATTGTCAGAATGTCATTTATGCCAGTAGTCAGTTGCTCACACAGAGACCCCAGCATTTTATCTATGTTGTCAAGGAAGCTGAAACTATGGGCAATTTATGCCATTTAAAATCTTCCAGAAGAGTAGTACTTACTGTTTGCAGATGGGGTTGCACTCCCCCGCCAAACCATATGCTGGGCACACCTGATACTTTTCACATTAATCCACAAAGACATTTAAGAAGCAGTTCTTAAAAGTGGATACAGGATCCCATGAAGGGAATAAAGTTTTTTTTATCACCTTGGTCAATCATTTTTAAGCTGCCACAGTTCCACACAGACCATGGGTTGCACAATGTGTAGGACAGAGGAATATTAAAATGTGAAGTAATGGCTGCAAAAAATTTTGAAGGGTTTGCTCTTTGCTGCAGGAAAAGTGTGAAAAAGGGCTAGAGTATAAAGCTTATATTCCAGGAATGCTTCAAATAGGAATGAAAGTACACGTAAAGATGTCTTCACAGGCTGCTTGAAGGTGGTCCATGGTAATTAATAATGTCTTAGTTCAACCTTAGACACCCTCAAGATAAAAACTGAGCAGCATATAAAATTTATTAAAGGTCCACTAACCTGACAGGTAAATAAGTTATTTTAGTTGAGCTCTAATAAAAACAAGAACTTTTTTATTATAGTGTTTTCCATTTTCATTTATGCTGCTTTTTAATTACAGACGTGAGCAGAACTCCAAATGCTGTGATCACAATTTGCATGTCAGATCTACTAAAATGTTGCTGTCCCTGGCCCATACCGCACAGCAGGGCCACCCCTCAACATAGCAGCAATGCCACTGGCAGCAGAGAAGCTGAAATCTTTGGAGGCTGCAGCACAAATATGTGGAAACCCCTTTCTTGAGCTATCTTCTGCATTACTTTCACATCCTGTTCTCATGCCGTACACCTAAAAAGCAAGTATGCTAACTGCATAGCTGAATAAGATATATACCCCTTTTATCTTCCTGCCTTTCTACTCTTAATTAATCATCTTCTATCTGAGAAAAGAAAACAACCAAAACCCAACAACCCCTCTCAGTGGAAATCACATGCATAAATTCTGCACAGTTCAGAGTTATAGTTCCCCAAGCAGCTATACTGTGACCACACTGTTCATATATACCAAGGTGTTAACAGCATACACAGCAATGCAAAATACTACCGATGTGGAAGACAGCCAAGCTACAGCCATGCAGGACCCATAATTTTCCATATCCTGCCTACTGACTGTAAAATAAGATTATTCTCTTCCATCTGGAACTGCCCAGCTCTGAATCACAGCAATTACAGCAACTCGTACCACTTCCATGCTTAGTGAGGAGCATCATCACCACTTTTTTTCTATTGAGAAGGCAAACAACTAACATTTCCCAAGTTTGGTCTCTGCATCTACTTTCTAGTACATCCATAGTGATTTTCAAGTTGTCAAACTACAGTTCCAGCCCAAATCAGTGAGGACCCTAGGGAACCGCAGAGGGCTGTACCCAGACATTTTGCAAAAATCTTACCAATGCACATATTTGACATGATGCTCCTACTATCTCATGCTGTTTCAATGTATCTCAATAGAAGTATTTTTCTAAGCAGTTGCAATTTGCCTGTCAGTTCTCTCTTTTTAATCCTCCTTCACCAAGCCAATTACAATTATGGTCCTTTCTTTATGAGCTTTTCTAAGAAGCCCTGACATAACGAACTTCTCTTACACGCATTCTTGACATGTACCTTTGGTTGTCTTCTGCTGACTCACTATCTAGCTCTATTCCCTTAACTCTACAGCAGGGATTTCTTTCTTTAATACCATCTGTTGCTGCTGCACATTCCCATTCAGGACATTGCCACAGCCCATGCTCTTCTAAGTACTTGTTTATGGTCCTGAGACAGTCAGGGGCCCTCAGCAGCTCCTTGATGAGTTGCTATGACCTTGCTCTGAGCTGCACAAACCTAGAACAAGGTGCTCACGATTCCCGTACAGTAGATGATCAACATATAGAAATCATTCATGTTTAATTATTTTTTAAGATAAAATATCACTATTACAAATTGATTTTGTGTTAAACTCCTAGTTTACATAGTCCCAGTGAGAAACTCTGGGTGGAACTAATATGTTGGGTGGAACTAATATGTAGATTGAGAACATGAAGCTGAGGGAAGAATATTCTTATACCTGAGCATTACCTGAGAATAGGTGAAGTGCATTTCAAAGCAGCAATGTCATGTGCAGTTTCAGCTCTGCAGTAATGTCCTACTGCTGTAACACTACCACGTATCATTCTGCATCCTACCACCACAACAGGATTATCACAGCTTTCACTAACCCACCATCCATCTCCTTAGATCCTCACAGGATTTCTTCATGCCACTATGCAACAGAAACTCACAGAGCTCCTGAATATCACCTATGGATAACAGCTACTCCCATGCACTGGAACTGGGATTTCAAGGATTCCCAAGCACAACACAAATGCAAAGCCACGGGATACACCCGTAGCCAGCTGTCATAAAAAGTTTGTCTTGGGATGCCTACAGACAGGGATACATCACCTGACCTGTTCCACAGCACTGTGGAACCAAAGCAGGAGCTGGAAAGGAGGATAAAGCTGTAAGACAGTTAATAAAATCTGCATGTTTAGATGCCTAAGACTAAAAGCACAGACTGTTCACTTGGGCAACCATACTGGTCCCCTACTGGACCTTGGTGCTTCAAACAAACAGCAAGAGAAAGCTAAAAATAATAGAAACACATGCTTTCTTCGGAGAAGGCCATTTCCTTAATATTTAATTCAAAACTGAAAAAGAATATATGGCATTACACCAAATTCTGGGCAACACAGCTGTAGCCACGGACAGCCTCACGCTGTATTCACTGATATCCAGTCTCTATAAATATATAAATGGGCACCTGCTCAAGAATAGATGAGGCCAGGGCTTAAGATGTGGTTTTCTAAAGGACATGTAACTATCCAAACTTACTTCATTGTTTGGGGCTGGAACTCACATCTCTCCCTAGGGAAAGAGGAAGAGTGTAACAGTAAAACCTTGGGTGTATCTAAGAGAGGTTTATATAAGTACTGTTGCATCAATTTAATCTTTCACAGGCAGTCAGTGTTTATATGGAAATCTATAAGAGATTTTTCTTATAGGGGAGCATGTGACTTTATTATTGGGATTCTGTAAACTGAGGTTTATCCTCCACTCTAAAATTACACCTTAAAAATTCAGCACTACAGTCGAACAAGCCATGACTTCCCTTTAAGGAGGCTTCTTCCAACAAGGCTGCCTGCTTGTGTTCATCTCCTTGCCAGTATTTGCTGGAGCAGCAGTGATGCTGGGAGCAGAAGAGATGAGTTGTGTGTTCCACCAAAGCACTCTGCACACCACGCTTTGTGTCCCTGGCATGAGGAATCTGCAACTGAAGCCCAAGTTTAGAGAGTCTCGGGAGCCAGCACTGCTTGCAGCTCATCAGCCACCCATCTCCACCACGAAAGAGCCTGCATGCACCATTTGAGAGACAAGATGTATAGCAGGATCCCTGCTTTTTTCTGCATCTTCTGTTTGATTTGGACACAAAGATGCTGTGCTGCAATTAAGCCCATTTCTTTGAGGGTGAGACCATGCCTCTGCCTGCCTGCACTATTCAGCTGGTGGCACGAGCTGATGTGCACTCCAGGCATCCCAAACCACTGCTGCCTTCGCTCCACTCAGACAAGAGGATGCTTACTCCAACAGGACTGAAGTACCACTAGTGACAAACTCCCATCCACTTTAAAGCCAATTGTGCACCAGAAGCCAGCCCTTTGTTCCATGAAAATGTCTGCTGAAATAAAATAAATTAACAAAAAGAAAATAAAAGCAAATTAACAAATTACAGCAATATCTGTGATTTACTTTAAAAAGGCAGCCAAATTCAGGGAGTTAAGGGTATTTGTCAGTGAAGGTTATTTTCTTGCTATGGAAAGAAAACTAACCACAAAGCCAGCTCCTTTGCTCTTGTATGTCATCTCATTCTTCAAGCCTTCCTCCTTGTTTTTCTTAATACCCCATTCTTGAACAACTGGTAGATTTACTCACAGTCATCTGGCTGGAGCAGCCACAAGTTGCTCCATTGTCTCAATGGTGAACTGAAGCAAAAAGCTATTCAGTCCCAGACTACAGGGTAGCTGCGCTGTGAAATGTCAGCTAAAACATGCCAGGCTACAGTGACAACCGAGACACAAAGGCATGGAGAAACCCTTCCACCCCACTGCCTGCAAAAGCTGCCTATTCTTTGTTTATTGCTTGCAACACTCTCCTACGGTTATCTAAAAAATAGCTGTAAACCCCCAGTGCCTGCTGCCAACAGGCTGGGCAGAAATTTCCAGATGCTGCCAAAATGAGCTCCTTCCATTAAACACAGAAAGAGGAACTGTCACCTCAGCAGAGTTAGAACCTTACCCACAGTCAGTTCACTTCAAGGGGCTCTGACTGCTGCACCCAACCCATGGCCTGACATCTCTGGGTTCTCCGACTCTCCCCAGACCTCCACTGGCATGGCTGAGCTGAGAACTGCCCTGCTCCAGGAACAGGATGCTCTTCTGGACCAGACTTTTCCCCCTGAAAATCTGTCTGGGATTTATTTCTGGCTCTATCCATCATAATCACTAATTCTTTTTGCAAGCTGCTACCAGCCCCTTTACCCCTCTGTTGTTTTGGTTCCTGCATTACTTTTTAATGTTGCCCTCAAAGGAGTGCAATTGATGTATCTAAGGTACTGTTTTGTACCAGAAGTCAACTCCCTACAGAATAATCATTTAGGTGAATTTCTCCTTTATGTATGATTTACACACATAATATTCACCTTTGTAATTTAGCTTTAAAGGCAGGTCACCTACCAAGGAAAAGGATAGAATCATAGAATACATTATAGTGCTCCTGCAGTTAAGGTGAAATATCCCATGTTCATAATGCATCTCTAAGATCAGATAAACAACTAATTCAAAGGATCTCCAGCACACAGCACTGCACTATGACTGCTTAAATATTGAAGGGACCTTAACCATAAAAGGTATAGCTGTCATTTATAAACTTAACCTTCCTACTTTTTCAGGATTTCTAACAAACTATGTGGTCATTCATGTGATGAGTTACAAAACTATGTCCAGAAATCACACATCTAGTCATAGTGGTGAAACACAAGAGATATTAAAGAAATTATTCTTTTCAGCTGAAACCACAGAAACTAAATTATGCTTGAATCCCCATTGGTAGTCTGATGATAATCTGTTATACAGTTGCAATCAACGCTTACATTTTAAGTTAGCATTTAAATTAGGATATTTTAATTGCAGATAAACATTTAGAAGGAAAAAAACCACCACCCCAGTCCTTTCATTAGATATTAAGTTTTTGATGTCAGCAGGCAAGAATGTTTTACAAGCAGGAACATATCTCAGTTTTTGGGATGACAGTCACTTATCCGAAAAAATCAGTTCCACTTGCTTAAATAAGTTAAAGTCATTTAAATGAATGGAGAGTTTGGACGAACAGGAAGGACATTTTTTGTTAAGTGTTTATCCTTGTACAATGTGCAATTGTTTTGGGTTCTAGATTTCTAACATTACCACCAAACCACAAAAATCACGGTCATATTTTATTTTTTGTATTAAAAACTCGCAAGATCACATCAGTTCTCATGTAAAACTCAGAAAAATCACTGTATCACTGTAGAGACAACTCATGTGTTCAAACTGAATTTACCTGTGCTACACTAACTAGTGGGCTGGTAAAATCTTGGATAGGGTAAAAACCACATCTGATGAAAAGGACCATTTGAGTTCTGCTTTGAAGCAGATTAGCAAAGACTACCCAGCAGAGCATTTGCTTTACAGCCTTAAGAGCTGGATAAACACAAATGATATAGACACAGCCAAAAGTGGTGCTTAGCTCAAAAGTATGCTTGGATTTGGGATTAGTCATCTAAGATCCCTATTCAGTACCAGGCAAAAATCAGACACACCAAAACAGGATTCATAAGAGCCAGCATCCCACCTCACCCCTGCCAGCAGAGGAGGTAGAGAATGAGGGATGATGCGACCCTCTTACTCTCACACAGGCCAGTAAGAACTCCCCACTACATGAACTCACAGTCAAGCCTCTACAAAACCCCCATATGGCACCAGTCCTTTTAAATTCCCTGCCCCGGGCCTAGTACTGCTGTGTTGCATAAGAGACTTCAGGATCCAATCTCTGCTTTCAGAGAATCTGAATTCCACCCTTCTCCTGCCCTGTCTGCAGGGCATGCTGAGGTGGAGGCACTCCTAGAACTGAAACCCAGGTGCTGGGGGAGAGGTATGACCTGCCAAGACCTGGGGGACCTCTGGGCTGGGAGTAAATCATTTGCCAGAAGAGCCCACCTGAGGCTGTGGTTGCCATGACAAATGATCCTTTTATTAAATACCAGGGTAAATGGGCATATGAACTTGTAAACTTTAATGGCATGGAACTAATGCAAACCCTCAGGCTGCTATTAATCATGCTTCCATTCCAAATAATTTAAAATTTAACTATTTGGTTTTGTTATTTTCTTTCAGATAGTGGATATCTGATGAAAGGTGTTCAGCTGGCTGATTAACCATCCCTTTGCTGGCATACCTGCAAGGATCCTAGTAGCACAGGAGAGATACAGCAGCTATCTCAGCAGATACTTGTGTGTACCTGTCAGCAGGCAGTAAGGTTCCAGCTACACACCTGAAACACATCCTCCCAACCTTCAGCAGCAGCATGGCAGCTCATACCTTGAAATCTGAGGATTTGCAGCCACTCCAAGAAACCAAAACCTCACTCTCCTAGCTGCTTGCATCCTTATTGACTGTTTGATCCCCAAGATCTTCCTTGGTTTTGCTCTCTAAGGTATTTTGTAGTCTGCAGGCTGATGGGCTAACTGGATGCATTGTACACACACATTTCCCATCAAATGTAAATGTCCTGCCTAGTGAATGTCACCTTGTTCCGGAGCAAAGGACGTCCTCACCTACCCTCCTCCCTTTGTCCCGTGCCCCTTTCTCATGCCCCTCTTATTCATTTGCTCTGAGACAGAGACACTCCTTGTCTTTTCAATACGCTTTGATATATTAGTTCTTTTTAGAACGGGCTGGACCTTCTCATTTTTGTCCCAGACTTCTCTTCCTAATGAAAAAAAAGTATCTACTAAAGGGAGAAGGAATGTTTTGAGTATCCTCCTGTGGGTTCCTATGCCTCCTTGCATGCACAAGAACACCACTGTCTTTATTCACACAGCCAATTCTCACAGGCCAACTATATTATCCCCTCTGCATTAGCAAAATTGCTAAATATCTCCTGAAAAAAAAATTTTAAATCAGAGCTGGCAGCATTGTACACTGACCTTCTCTTGCAGCCCAGCAGAGTGTAGCACACGCAAGCCCTGTTCCCTGTCCTTGCTCTGCCAGCAAGGTGACCTGACTCACACACAGGACTAGCCTGCCCTTCTGTTAAAAGATTTGTCCCCCTGCAGAATGAGCCCTTCCCAGAGCTATGTTCACCTTAGCCTCTGAGCACTCAGCCATAAGAAATGAGTGTGCTGACACAGAAGGAGATCTCATACTTGAGGTGTTACTGATTGCCACCCATACTTGTTTTTCAGAAGACTTGTCACTTGAATATCACAAAGTTAGACCCTCCCCTGCTGTCATTCAGAACCACTTTCACTGTACCAATACCCCAAATGAGTTCAAGAAAGCTTTCCTGGACCACCTCAGTGTGGGAGCTGCTAGTGTGGAGGCAACATCTCTTCTGCTCTGGTGCTCTCAAACAAGGAATTCACATTTTTGGCCTCGAAGAATTGTTCTTCCTTTATATCTCTAAAGAAAACAAAGCATGGCTCCTCCCCCACACCTGTGCCACCCTCCTAATCAAACTCTCTGATTAAACTGCTTGGCTCAGACAGAATTCAAACACTGGACTCTTAACCCAGTCTGTGCTACCACAGTGTGAGGGTACCAGCACAGGTAGGTGAACTCTGCACAGCACCCAAGGTGTGAGGCTGGCACATCCCATCAGCCATCTGGCAAGTGCAGAACGGCTTCCAGCGGCCTGCAACACCATCCTGACATGGGGCAGACTCACCCAAACCTCTTCATACCTTGTTGAGCTGAGTATTTTTTCAGTAAATAAGGAAACTTCCAACTCAGTGTTATTTTCATAAGATACCCAAGAGAACAAGACTCACAGAAAAAGGTAGCAGCTGCTAAGAAGTCTGTTAAGCAAATTTTCAAGTGCCATTTTATGCAAAATGAGATACAGAGTCTACCTTTTCCTTCATTCAAACATCTCAGAGCTAAACCTGAGGACCATTCTATACCAGTATCAAAAATCCTACGAATTTACATTAAAACAATATCTCTACGAATTTACATTAAAACAGTATAATGGGACAAATTAGCTTTTGCATTACTAGCAATGCAAATGGCATGGAGAGGCACTAAAAACAGAAACAGGTTATGAATTTTGCAGGAGAACATATTTTTCACACTTTATTAGTGGAAAATAAGGTGTATTTCTAGCAAGTACTTCAAAGAGTGCCTTACCCATAAATGTCTGAGTGCCTATTTAGTAAAGTGGAATGTGAATATCTGTGAAATCCAAGTGAAAACACAGGGCTATGGAAAATATACAACATATCCATGAAGATCAACTCTAAACTTTTACATTCCCAGAGAGTTCAGATGTTACTATTTCCAGATATACACACAGTTTTATACTATCTCTGCCATGGTTTAAGACAGCTTCAAAAATGTGCTTAGATAGGCTAGAAAAACTAAACAAAGCCACTGGAAGAGAGAAGAATAATTTCTTTCTTTCACTGTCTTTTATGACATCTGTTACTGGCAAATAACTTGCTGTTACACTGTAGTTTTGCCTAAGACCCTGACATGGATGACACTGGTCTTTCATACCATTGAGAAAGCATTAACTTCAGAAAAAAAAAAAGCGTCTCCTCTATTCACCAAATTTAGCAGCCCACAGTTCAATACTCCTCTTACAGAAAATAAAGACACTGTCATTAATTCCAAGGGGTGAAGGGTTGGTCGTGAAAATCCTAAATATGTTTTACTAATAGAATTCATCTTGTTAATAAGCTGGCATGTGAAACCGTTTTTTCCGGCTGCTGAAAGCAGCTTGTGGTTTGCTTTTATTCTTTCGAACACAATTAGCAAAGCACTCCAGCGGCTGAATAGATCCATTCATTTGAACAAATTATCCCCTGGCAGGGTTGGGGGGGGTTTTTCTTTTTTTTTTTCTTTTCTCTTAAATCTCCTCAAAACTCTCTCCCATCCTTATGCAGTCAGAAGACACAAAAGCCTGCCTGACATTAATCTCGCCTGCCTGTGCGTGAAGAAAGACAAGTGAGAAGGACACTGCTGAATAAGTTACATTTTCAGCATCTCAGCTACAAGACTGAATTGCTCCCTTCTCCCAACCTTATCTTAGCTGGTGTGCAATCCTAATTAAAAGGCTGACGTAAGGAATATACACAGGGAAGAGTCTGGCACGGATGTTATGGATGAGATGATAAACTTTATGAGCACAGCTACCTCCCATGTAGCTTTTGTAGTTAACTGTTGGAGCTAGAAAGGTTGCTCTGGAGTGCACTGTTCCTCCTTGCAGAAGGCTGAAAATGTTAAATAAAACAGAGTTCCCCTTTCTGATAGGGAGTAGCATCTTGCTGATCTAATTAATCTACAAAGCTCATTCTTTCACTGACATAACTTTACTAGCAAATCAGGTCCAGTTCCCTTCTCCTGATGCTCATTTGCAGGGTGAAAAAGGCTGTGGGTAGGATAAAACCCATGCATCCACCTTGTGAACAATGCTGTCATGTAGTTAACATAGCAGAAATATTTGTTTAATTAGTTACATTTTCAGCTTTTAAATGAGAAGTAAAAACAAGCCATGGGTGGTCCGCAACCTCAGAAGAGCAAATATTCCTGGCTGTAAAATCATCTGAGCTCAGAATACTGGGTTGGACATAAAAAATGCATTTATTGAATCCTAGGCCTGATTCAGGAACAGAAGGTGCATTAAGAACTTCCAAACTGCACGCTACCACCAATTCATTAAGTGTTCAGCATTATTTAATAAAAATGGCTTATGCATATACTTTAACTGAAACACTGTTTATTCATAAACATTTTTAACTACAGTATGTGTTGGGAATTATTCACACACCAATTTAGAGACAGTTTCAAATTCTTCCTTCAAGTAATTGCATGCAATTCTCACTGCTGTCTGCCTCAGCCAGGCTATAGGTCTGCAAGCAGAGCTTGCCCTGTATTTTGCAATTAAGCCAAGGATCTGAGTTGGTTTATAGAGACCAGGACTCCCTGCTGTTAATGTCTTGTTAATGCATTAACATTACAAAAGTAAGAAAACTGACATTGTTTGACTGCATGCCTGAACCCCAAATTTTAAGAGATTTTTGAAAAAAAATTCCTCCTTTTTTGCTTATTTTATCAGAGAGGTCGATCTCCAGGTAGGCACAAAATAAAATGGTCTTTCTACAAAACTACAGGATGTTTCTTGAAAAAACATGAGACACTGTTGAGTGCTGAAATGATGCCTGAGCAGATTTAATGCTTCACAGTTCTATGGGTTGCATTACCATGACAGTACTGCTTTCACACTCAGGGTGGTGAACAAGCAAACTAACAATATTTCCTAATGGACTCAGGCAGCTGTTGCAATGGGACATTGCAATGGGACATTGCAGACAGGGAACATCAACATTGCCCCACCCTGTGCAACCCAAATATTTCTAAGATGCTTTCTCAGAACCTCTCTGCCACTCTTTTCAATGCTGTCTAGTTAAAAAGGTGCTTAAGGAAGTTTTTTACTTCACAAGAGAGACTCCTGGAGAAACTGTCTTTTCCACACTTTCCTGCTCACTAATAAGGCACAGCTTCTTCCACCTTCCCCATTTCCACAGCATAACACCCATGCAGAAACAAGAGAAACTTCTGACCTGAGAAAGACGTACCCAACACACATTTTTCTCTTTTCTGTGTGATTTCACAGCTGGAGATGAAGACAGCCAACACTCTTTGACCTGTTACTCCTCCAAGGGCCGTATGTGTTCTGCATCTGGCAGTGAGACAGCTGCTGCTTTAGGACTTTGCCCTTTCTGTCTCACTTATCTTTCCTTCTGTCATCTGCTTATTTTCCATTTTTATGGTATTCTTTTTTGGTAGATAATAATGCCTTTAGGATTAGTGCTGGCAAGAGGCCAGGACAAAATGGCAGCACTAATGACTTTTTTTGGAGTTAGGGTCACTGTGAGATAATTTAGACCATGGGCCTGGGGCCCCATTTTCCCATGACATTGGAAAAAATCCACACAGAAAAGCAGACACACTGAATGCTTCAAATCCAAACCTCCCTAAGCGCCCCTGGGACATGCTCTTGGGACATGGCTTGCAGAAAAGAATGAGCACTATATTTCAACACCCATGCATAGGACTTGAGATGGGCTGTACTATTGATTATCTTTCCACATAGTTTTTTGTTTTCAGGAGCAGAATCCAGCAGAGCAAAATCCATCTCTGTCACTTCCCACCCACTCAGCTCAAGGACTTTTCCCTCCCAATCTTCCCTTGGAGGACACAGCCTTGCTTAATGCACACCCAGGCCAATTCTTCCCCATCTTGCCAAAAAAAGCACTCTTAATGGGTGCCCACTACCCACAAATTTTTCAGGGGGGAAGGAACTGGCCTCCAGTCTGGCTTTTTATTTTTCCCCATTAGTTTTCAGAATGTGGTTTTTTTTCTTAATCCTGAATGCTGCCCCAAAATGTTTCTCCTCTAACAAGGCAGCCGGACAATCAGTTAAGGGAATATGATGCATCACCTTCCCACTGTCCAAAGTGGAGGAGTATATAATTCATCATAAATGATGCAAAGCAAACCAGAAAGATAAAGTTCACACACTGTTAAGGAAGAAACACAGCTAAGGTTTTTATTGCTACACTCAATCAGAGACTAACTCTCTCAGAGACATTTTATTTTACCATTGTTGGAAGGCTGTGAAAAAGCAGGTAGGGGAGGCTCAGCTGAGATCTATGTAAGTTAAGCATCCATCCAATACCAGGATACTCTGCATTTGAAACCAATTTTCCTCGAGAGCCATGACCTGTATCTCCTCTACAGAGAGCTCTAGATCTCAAAGGCTTTCACCCTGTGAGCCAAGGGTTCATGTTTCAGACGGCAGGAAGCTGCAGTAGGTGTACATAGATCACAAGATGTTCTCCATGTCCTAGCAAGAACAGACTGGGGAGAGAGAAGAAAGAAACCCAGGTAGGAGAGGAAGAACAGGAAGAGGAGTAGGAGAGGTAGCAGCAGGAGGGGACCCACGCAACTGCCTGGCCCTAGCAAAGGCTCACAGCTTTGTGTAAAGGAGGGCTTGGAACAAGGCAAGGGACTCTGGATCACAGGTGGAAATGGGACACAGGAGGAGGCAGCCCTCAGAGCCGGGCAGAAGAAGGTCAAGGATGAGATGGCAGGGAGCCAGCCCCCACTGCTGCCCCGGGACAGCCAGGAGCACTGACAGCACACACAGCAGCCACAGGGTGACCACAGAGGACTTCTGGCAGTGGGTGTGCAGCTGTGAGGGAGTCTCCCCAGAAAACACATTAGCCTGCAAAATCCCCCCCATGCTGGCACAGAGGAATTTGCTCTCCCCTAGATCAAGTTCTGCTTGACCAGAACAGGGCTTGTATCTATGCAGCCCAAATCAACACTGCACAGGGTTTGCAGAGAGTCCCCATCCAAAAGAAGAGAAAAGCATGCTTTTGCCTGCCTCGAAACTGCCCACAGACAGCATCCTCAGCTCTCAGCAGTATAAGGCTTTTCTTATCTGGGGAGATGCCACACTGCCCAGACAAGAAAAAAGTCACAACACTGCAGAAGAATGGATCTTAAGTATTTAAAATCACATTTCTCACCAACCACAACCAAAGGCACATAGCAGGTTTTCAAAGGACGTAGCTTGCTAAGTGACATCAGCAAAAGGACACACAGAGAGAAAAAGGAGGAATAGCACAAATTAAAATCCCATGCCTTCTTAAGAACCCATCTAGCAGGTTCTTCAGAGAGCAGCACCTTGAAATGGTGAGGTGGGGTTTCTCCACTAACCCGAGACAAAACACGCCAACAAAAGACTAGATTTTGCAATTAACACAGGAAAAATATAAACCGCTCTTGTGACTCAAATTTAATACTTTAGGTAAAAATCTTTAAATAAAATACATTCACTTTCTAAGAAGCACAAGTTTTCTAAAGGCAGCCAAAGTTATACAATAAACTGTAGGAAAGGTTATTCATTCTTTAACACAACATTCAAGCACAAGCCGATGAACTAAAGATGGACAAAATGCTTAAAGCAAAGAGATGAGATGGGACCCTAAGTGGAACCTGGAAAATAAAGGGTTTGGGTTGCTTTCTTGAGCTTCAGGCTCTCATTCCCTACAGCTAAGGACTGACCAAACCCTCTTCAAGCCTCTTTTCTTTATAAGCATATTTGGAAAGTTGACACTGCACCATGGAGAAGGCTGACTGTCTGGGCAGTACTTGTATCAGCATGCAGAAATCAGTGCAGGTATGTGCTGCACATTTTTGCTCCCACAGATGACTTTTCTATGAAAATGACTAATGAACTAGCTTAGCAGTAGCTCAAAAGCACTTTCCAAAGGCATTTTCCTCCTTTTGAGAGGTTAAGAAAAAGGCATACTTTCCCACATCCACCTCTGGAAGACAGTGGCATTCCCCAAGGCTTACAGCAACTTGCAAGGACTCTGCTGATATTTTTTGACAGTTCAAAATAAAAAACCAGCAACTACTTAAATATGCTTTGTTAGGAAATAAGACCATTTTTCTCATCCACATCAGGAATGACTTCATCAGATGCAATATAGATAGTGTAACTGTCTGAGATTGGATTCTAAAAAAAAAAAAATTAATTATTGAGAGAAAACAAAAAAGAAGGTTATATTTATTTGCCTGTTAGAAAAAGAGAAGTGATTGGTGGTAGGTAGAGTGAAAGAGACCTGGCCTTCCCCAACCTTTCTGCTGATGAACTAGGAGATGAGCACAAGACAACTGGTCATGGATGGTGGTGCACAAATGTAATGCTCCTACACCAAGTCTATTCTTGTAATTTGCATTATCCACCAAAAAGAAAAAATTATATGTGCAACAGCACGATTTTGCAACTGAGCCCAGGTGATTCTGTCCTGGTAAGGTCTGACTGCCACTTCTGCTTTAATTAGGAGCATGTTTTTGAAGATGCTATGATCTGAAGACTGCCATCAAGTACTTACGTAGTCATCCTCGTGAAGACCTTGCTTCTGAACAGAACTTTTCACCTCCAGGGAAAACTTCTCAAACTCAGGCTTCACAGTCCTCAGCAGAGTGACAGTTTGGAGGTATGAGTATGCTTTCTTGGCTTCAAGGTCATGTTTGTCTCCTCTTCTCCAAGAGCCATTTCCTAAAGGGGAAAAGAAGCATATTTTGAAACTAGGTACCATTATGGGATTCCTTTTCCCACCCAAAAGTCCCTTTTTCTGATCCCTGGGGAGATGGTAAACTACAGAGGAGAACTGACCCTTCTTCAAGGTGCAGGAAAGTGGGCAGGATACTGGGCAGTGAGAAATAGCTGCTAAGAAGTAAACGTGCAAACCAAAGGAGGGCTTTACTCCCATGCTGTGTTTGCTTACCTTAAAAGGGTGGGGTAAATCCTAAGTGTGAGATGGCATCTTGGAGCAAAACACGTATGCCAGATCTCAAACACAGAGATATTTAAGTCAGAAGAAGTAAGGGAGGATTCAAGCACAAAGTTTTTGTTACACATCATTCCCCTTGGACAGTCAGAAAAGCATAGTAAAGTCAGGAGCACGATCACCACCCTGAATGGGAGGCAGATGCAGCTCTCCCACTGTGGTCAAGGACAACACCATGCACTCCATGGCTGCCCAACCAGCCCTGCTTTCAATGGAAAAGGAATACGTAGAAATAAAATGGAATCCTGTGCCTACGCTGCATTTACATGTGTTTTGTGTCACAGCAAGGGAACAATTTAACTCAGACCACCAGTAAAGAAACCACATTTTTAAAAAGCAGGATAGCTGACTGGCTGTTTATTTGCAAAGAAGTCTTTCCGACAAACAGATCCTGGGCTTAGCAGGCCCTGAGATCCTGATCCAAAGCTTCAGGAGGTCGGTGGAAAGGTTCATGTTCTAGAGCAGATTTTGTGCTATTCGATGTAAATGATAACTAAAAATGGCTAGAGGGAACAGTGGTAGCCCTAAGCAGGGAGCCTTTAAGTGCTTACAAGTAATTAAAAGCCAGTCAGTCATTTTATTTTTTGAACAACAGCAACAAACCCCATTATGGCTAAATGAGCCAAGACAAAAACTAATGCTAAATTCCCAAGGTGACCTGGAGGCGCACAGGAACCTGAAATCAAAGAGGATGTGGGTATTTTGCTTGGGTTGAGGACAATGGTGCCATTTGGACCAAGAGAAGCAAGCTGTTTGGGAGTAGAGATGTTAAGGGAAATGGAGTCCAGGTATCAAACCCATGGTGCTCCTTGCACGGTGCTTCCTAGCTGCATCACGTGGCTGCAAGAGCAAATTCTTGGACCCGAAGCAGATAAACAGAGCTTGCATTTTGTCCTCCCAGAACCATGGCACTGCTGCTGCGACTTAACTGAAGATTTGCTCTGCTTCCTCAGAGAGCACAAAGGAAGCAGTAAAGGCCCTGCACTTCTCTGGGGGATAAGTCCTTTCTCCTGCACCTTTTGGGTCCAGGGCAGCACCTGTCAGTCCCAGCACAGGGCAGGAGACACAGGAGCACCTAAGCATTTTCACCTCTCTTTTCCACCCCAGGAAAGCCTCATTTACCACAGCTCAGCACCACCTAGGACTGTAATCTTTAGATGATGAACTTTGCTTTGTAGATGATGAACTTTGCTTTGTTTCTTTTTTTTTAGTGATTTAATTTTTTAGGAAGAAGCTGTAGATACATATGCTTTGGTTTAGGGATTTATTTCCCAACACAAGGTCAGAATCACTTACACAGAACCCTATTCATCACACCCTATGGAGACACTGGAGAGCAGCTAACATCCCACTGTCTGGTTTTGCCACTCTTCCCTTCAGTGCCTGCACCTGCCCTCTTTACTGCTTTCAAAGAGAAAGAAATGCACGTCTGGCAGTTGTAGGCAAGCACATCTTGCTGCCTTCCCCAAAAGAGAGTACAAGCCCTGCAGGACCCTCAAAGCTGAACAGCTTCTGCCCCAGCTGGGCACCTGCATTTTTAGAGGTGCAGCATTCAAGAAGTACAGCAGAGACTACAGCACGAAGGGCTTTGCTATAGCTTTGCATTTGCAAATGGAAATAGCTAAAAAGTACGAGATTACAGACACAAAAAAAATAAATTAAAAAAAAAGAAGCCAGTGCTGGTAGAATGTAACTTTCTGTCCTGGATACTGTACATGTTTCTTCTTTAAATCCTGACACTGGGACTGGGGAAGGTTCACTTGCATAACAGCGTTCCTAGAATAATTTACATATTTAAATTCCTTCATGGATTGTTTTGTGGAAGGTCATCTTGTTACAATACTTGTGTACAATTATTGCAGTCTCGGCATTTAATAAGCCTGTTCTTCTGAAAAATTAGAAATATTCAGAACAGAGGGCAACAACAAACTGCAATAAAGTCATCTGAACACAAAGACAGTGCCAATTGCCCAATCACAGCCCCTCTTAGGTTTTATGATCTACAAAACCTAGTATCTCCAGGCACTGGGAACAAGGATTTTTGGGGGAATGTCTCTACGCTTCTCTGGTGTTTGCTTTTCACATGCAATGACCATCTGCACAAAAAATCAACTTCTGATGCACAGTCATTTCATTCTTCATGGGAAACACATCCACAAGCAGAAAAATTGGTTTAAAAGAAATGTCAGGAAATGCCAGATTCTAACTACACTACATCAGAAGTTGGACAGTTTTCATTAATCCCTCAGAAAAGCCACAGGAAGACTGGACTACCTGTGATGCAAAGGAGGGTGGTGATGAGGCTCCCACATTGGTTTTGACCCTGTTCTACAACTTTATCTTTTAGATATTTGAGTGATTTCCTTCTTACCTGGCAAAACTTGGCCTCCTTTAGCTAATCTTGATGATATATGTAGCAGTATCTGTACTTCTGTACGTATCTAGATCTCTGAATTTATAAAGTTACATACCTTCATTATACAGTGTGTCACAGCACTGTTTACTGTGAAATAATCTCAGAGGCAGTAGACGGGTAGCAGAAAGTTTATGCAAAAGAACTTCTGATTAACAGATTAATTTTAAAAAAATTATCCTTTTTTTGAATTCAGTTGTGTCTGTTGGTCAGCCTTTGCAACTTAAAGAAAGTAAACCCCCAAACTTTTCCTTTTTCTCAACTTCCACTTGGTTTTTAACTTGAAATGAATTTGTTAGTGTAGTGGATTAGTTAAAGCAGCCTGCAAGGAGGAAATTTTTTTCTCCTACATCTGCAAAAGAAGCTGCTCCTTTCAAGAGCCATGTTACACTTCAACAAAACTTGCCCCAGCTTCAGCTATCTGATGTTTGATCTCAGCAAACACATTGCTCCAATATTACTTTGAATTTAAGTGAGACAGCTGCACCAGCTGAGAGCGGGTATAGTCCCTACCACGCACTGATGTAACATGCAGTTACAACTATATTTTGGCATAGAGGTATATTAAGTATATTACAAAAAGAAAATGCATTTAATTTACATTTTGAAGTTACGTTTTAGTTTGACAAAAATTACTCCTTTTACTTAGGGGTGTAAACAGACACTTTTATTCACTCTGCTCTAGAAAATTTGGACTGCCTGTGTCCCATCCAGTGCTCTGCCTTTAACACAGCATGGCTGAATATTTTTGCAGACAGAGTCTGTGATCAAAAGATAAATAAATTAGACGTGTGGATGCCCCAGTACAGAGATGATTTCTGGAAACCCAAACCTTGCAGCTGCCCACAGTGCTGGCTATTGCTAATCACTCCTTCCAGCCATCTGCTCAGACCACAGGTCACCAGGCTGCCAGGAATGCCCCTGCCCTGAGAGCTGGCAGTCACATGGCTGGCGATGGTCTAAGTCACCTAGACCTGAGCGCACACACTGCAGAATGGGGTACCCATACCATAACCAATGTCTCTGTCTGGTGCTACTTCCCTGAAAAGTAATTAAATAACTTATTGCTGTAGCATATTTGGCATCTTGTGACCTACCCAGTGGCACCTATAGCCACAAGGTCTATTTTATTTCCAGCAGCACCACAGCCCAAGTGGAAGATAACTGCAACAACAGGGAGAGACAGTGGTGTTTTCTGGGACTCAGTGCTGCATGTTTTGAGGCTGGCAAATCTAAAAATACTACCAAGCTTACAAAAGACTTTGCAACACACTTGGGCAAGAAAAACATTACCATATGATGAGCTGTTGAAGAGTTCAATATTGAAGAAAGCATAGTCCCCGTTGGTCATTCCTTGCCGATGAGCAGCCAACATGATGTTCCTGATAGTGTCACCACTGGCACACATGATTACAACTGGAAGAAAATGAGAAACATAGATAAGAAGCAGCTGAAGAACTTCAGAGAACAGCCTGAGAAGCAATAATGCTGCCAGAGACAGTGACCTCAGCTGTCCTCCCAGTTTTGCAACAAACATGAAAACACAGATTGCAAACAAAGCTGATTTCCCGAAGAGCTGACAAGACAGGTAGTGAACATAGAGAGGCTTCCTCTTCCCTTGTCTCCTCTGAAGATAATTAAATATAGCTTCTGTGTGATCTGGTTTTTTACCTCTGCAAAATGTAACTTCTGGTTCCAACTTTCTTTAGCTGCATGTGTTTTAGACTAGACCACAAACACAAGCCTCTGTTGTTATTTCTAAGTGGACATAAGACAAAGATGGAGATACCACTACTTTACCATTTCAATTTCCATTCCATTGAACAGTTTGATGTAGACTGAACTTGCCTGCACCTCAGCTACCTAATATTTAGGTATCTGGCCTAGATTTTGTCGCCTCTCTGCACTTAAGGGAGAGCAGCACCTGTGCAGCAGGGACAGTGGTGTGAATCTTTCCAGAACATGACTTCCTCTCCAGACACCATACAATAAGCCTAGGTAACAACCTTTGATGGGATGCTTAATGTTAATAAATGGAAAAACCAAGCACCCTTTTATAAGCATGAAGACTAAAGGTGGATACAAACACCACAGAGCCCCATTTATCATAGGCCAATAGCTAAGCAGAGGCTCTGCTGCTACGATGAGACCTACAAGCCCACAGGTGTGCTCTGTGTGGGCACTGTGATCCACACTGTGATGACTGTGGTTGATAGGTCTCTTCCCAGAGCTGCTGGGCAAGGGGACTACTCCCCTTGCTATTCCTTCCTTCTACAAAAGGAAAGCAGAAGCTTGGGTGAGGTCTTCAACAATGGGGAGAGAACTCCCATACAGAGCAAGTTATACTACAAGCTTTTATACAGGTTCACAAGACTACAGGTATGAAGCAACTGATATCAGAGGGTGCAGCAAAGTATTTTATCAGCGTGTACTTCGGGACTGTATGCTACAGCAGAGGCATAAGAGATCCTGTTAGGATGATGATTCAAAACCAACTGCACGCACGTTTCCAAGAACGCCGTCACGCATGGCAGGACTCAAAAGCTACAATAATGTACGCAAATATTTTCAACCCAACAATAAAAACAAATCAAAACCACATTCAGCTCTTCTGGGTGGAAGTGTTTTCTATTATAAGAAATGAAAATGCCAAACAGGCCAAATCTTTTCACACACAATGAATCTTCTCCCATCGCCTTTCTGGTTGGATGCCATCACAGGCATAAACCTCCAGATGTGCTGCTGGGGTGAGTCATGTTCAGTACAACCCCACGCTTCAGGAGAGTTATACCATGCATAGCTCTGTCCTACTGATTATGGCAGAGTAATATAATAATTTCCAGAGCAACAGAGCAAGACATATTTCACGACCATTGTGAAGTATATTAGCATGAAGGAAAAGAAGAAGAAAAAAATTTTCTTACAATAAAATTTGGACCAAATCTTTTCCAGATGCACATCAGGAATGAATTTGTCTCACTGTTCTTAATTTCAGTATAGGTGAGAGATTTCCTTTTGAAAAGTTTCCTTGCTGCCCTCCCAATTCTTCCTTGACTTTGCCTTTGTAATTCACTTCTATCATAAAACTGTAATCTGTACATGGAATCAAAGAGATTCCCACAACACCAGTAAAAGACACTGAGCAAAAGGAATGAAAGAAAGAGTGTGTGTGGGGAACTACTTTAACATACATTAAATCATATTTTGTAAGCCTCTAAAGGAATGTAAGGGAAGTAATATTAACTGTTTGGAAGGGGTTTCTAACCCAGCAGGAAAGCAAAGATTACATATTTCAAGATTCTGAAGCAAATAAGTTACGGATTTGTTTCTCACAATCTTCCAAAAATGTAAATTATGTATTTAATGTGCATCTGTACCTTACTATTGTGTACATATAAACGGGTACGTGCAAACCCATACAAAATGTTCTCCCTGTGCCATAATACACACGGGCCACAGTAATTCTAATACTAATACGCTGAATTTATTGACTAGCACTATTGACTCATCCTGCAAATACTTTAGAGTTTAATTCCAGTTCAAGGAGTAAGTGTTCCCTTTGCTACACACATCCCTTGGACTACATTTAAGTACACGCCTGCATTTGTGAACCTTACAGTAAACCTGAGCCTACAGCATGAAGTCTGCAGCAGGCAGACCTGAGCCTATAAGGGAGCTTGAACTGCTAATGAAATCAATCGTAGACAAGCACTTAACTTTTATTATCATATTTTTCATCATTATTTTTTTGTGGCTCCAAGACTTCCTGTATTTCATATGGCTCCAGGGACTGCGCACACAGTCCCTGGTACACAGGTGTGCATGGCTGAGTGTGCCTCTTCCTCCCAGGCATCTGAGAGCTCAGTGCAGACCCCCAGTCAGCAGCAACCCAACCCCTGGGGCCAGCCTCTGTCCTGGTTCCCACAGGACAGCTGGTGGGGCAGTTTCTGTCCCAGCTCTGGGAGAGTTTCAAGCAAGAATCCTGTATCTGCTTGAAAGCCCACTCCCAGTCAGGGAGTTCAGTGAAGCCTGACCACTCAGGCTGGGATCCCAAACAGCAGCAGTCTTTGAAAACTAGAGAAGGTGAAGGCTTAGAGCCAAGGACAGTGTCACAGCAGATGTGACACAGGAGTCGTTAAAAACTGGAAACCAACCAAGTGAAAACATTTCTTGAAAGTGCTCTGGACAGTGTGCTGTTGTCCACAAGCCTTGCTGTCTTGCTGGGGGGATCTCCAGT
>VXBT01000862.1:137523-149559 GCA_013400235.1 Oriolus oriolus | reverse complement strand
CTGCTGCCCTCCCTTGCCAAGCGAGTCCCCGCAGTCGGGGCTAAGGAGTAAAGAATCACATTGCACTTTCATTTTTTTCTTAAACATTTTTGGGGGGTTGGTCCAGCCAGTTTAAGCTGTCCTTTACTGCATAAGGAAGGCTTTTGAGGCACCCCGAGGGCTCAAAAAGTCGGCGCTCCGCAGGGCTGTGGGATTTGGGGAAGGAGGAGTTGCAGCATCAGCACCAGGGGATGCAGGCGGTAGCCTGAAGGGCGCTGCGACAGGGCACAAGCAGGGCTGCCCTGCTCCCATCTCCTCACCCGGAAAGGTGCCCATGCACAGCATAAGCCTACGGGGAAGCTGACACTGGATCTGTGACCCTTGCCTGTGTCCCTCTGGGATCTTTCTGAGCTCCCCGTGCCAAGAAGGTCTAGATGCCGGGTTTTGTCATTTCTCACCGTGTTGAGAGACACAATTTAATGCCCCAAGCAACGGAGGTTAACCCCAGTGAAGGAGAGCTCTGAGATTATTTTATTGGGAAAAAGAAGAACTTTGGGAATTTCTGTGACAACACCGCCTAGTCATAAGAGCATCCCGGTTCAGTTCTACTCACTGGCCTAAAGCTGCTATGCTTAAGGTTTTGTTAGCCTTTTCTGGAATAAAGTAATGTGAAATGTGCAAGATGTTTTGTGAAAAAAGTTTTGGAACACCTGATGCTTTTCAACAGCAATATCCTAAAGGATGGCGCTCTGTGGAGCTTTGTGTGCCCTGTAGCAGCACGCATCCTGAGAGTAGGGCTGCACGGTTTGATGTTTTATGGTTGCTAGAGAGTGCCAGGTTTGCGTTCGAAAGGTGAGTGAACTGCTCCTGGCTTTACAGAAGGGGTTTGTTTAGTTCAGCACAGAGGTCGTTGTCAGGGCAGTATGTGTAAACTTAACTTTTGTTGCTGCCTTTGCTGTGCAGGCTATGAATGGGAAACCTGCACTCCTGTGGTGACCATCTGCTCACCTTTAAGATACCTCAATTAAATAAAGCAAGCTCAAAGCGCTTGTGCAATTACAACCAAGAAGTGGAATGAAAACAGCAGATAACACGATGTACAGAAATAATCAACATTTATCTAACAAGGCTCGGTAAAATAAAGAAGCTCAGAAATTCAAAGATGGGTAGTGTCTCTGAGAAATGTGCCTCTCGTAGTTTTATTTGATTACTGAATCAAACTTCAGAGTGTTCTTGAAGATTACATAAACATCCACCCTGGTGAAGCTGCTTTTGTGTGTTCCTGTGCTGTAAGTTATGTAAGGCATTTTTTGTTGTAAATGACTCCATATAACATAGAGGAGATTAAGCAGAATGTTACAATATACAACACGCCAGCCATCTTCACCACAAAGCTTGCAAAAACATTTTCTTAAGACACATTTTGAAATGCTGACCTTTGTAGTCATTGCTTTATGGTGACCCTACAGATGTGTTTACAGCACCAAAATCTGGTCAGATCTCTCTTGATTTCCTTCTTCCTCCAGCAGAAAATCTTTTTCATTTTACGTGTGAGCTCCATACTCTCCTAGCTGTCTTATTTGAGTGTAAGCTGTGTAAACACAACAGAAGAGATAGTAAGCCCATAAATCACAGGGCTGCTGCCCCTTTACATGGGCTGCTCCTTGTGAGGTGAAGTACTGCTGGGAATGAATAAGAGTGGGAGAAGCAGGGCCAGCACGAGGCAAAACAAGAAACAAAAGGCATTTAGCCATACTGTGTAGCAGTAGTAGCATCAAAGTCCAATTTCAGTGTTTTCATAAAAACATTTGGCCTGCAGTATGTGGTTCTTGCTCACCTGAGGAACTGCATTCAGCGTTATGGGAGTCAGTGTTTCTGTGGGCCTAGAGGGCTATAAACATTTCTGTTGTTCCCCTTTGCCCTAAGTGTTTTTATAAAGAAGAATCCCAGCCTGTGACTGACTTCGTTTTCCGAGCCAGGAAGTTATGCATGAGAATTTACTTGTTAATCCCAATTCAAAATGTCACTTAATACACCATCATCAGTTCACTTGCAGTATTTTCCATAGTTATAAATTCAGCATTTCTCCACAGACATTATTTTTTTCACCTACATAAATGCTTTTTAATAAGAACAAATCCTGCAGTTGCAGATTTGTAGCAGGCAGAATGCCCACAGACTGCAGTGAGAACAGAGATTTCAGGCTGGCCCGTTAGGACTAAAGTAATTTCGGACACAGGCTATTTTCCTCCCAGAAATAACTCAAACACAAGTCAAGAATCACTTGACTCACTCCAGCTAGTGTTAGTAGCAGCCTAAGCTGCCTAATGCCGATTCAGAATTTTTTTCACAGATGGGTTCGCTGAAAACACAGTCCCACCTACAGGCTGAAAAGATGAAATACTGTAACATCGCCTGTACTGCAAACATACCGTTCCACTCAGACTTGCAAACTCTTCCCCTGTTTTTCAAGAAGACTATTATCTTTTTTATTAAGGAATCTATACTCTTTTGGAGCACACCTAAAGGATTTCTAAGTGCATCATGATGTATCTTATGTCTTTTTGTGTGTTTTGTGACCTTACCTTCATATACTTCTGTTATGTAAAAAAATAAGCACAGTTTTCAGGTGAAAACACTGCAGCATGAGCAAGATGAGCCAGTCTGATGCTAAAAAAATAAATGGAAAGGGGACATATTTACTTGTTTTCCTTTTAAGTGACACCAGCTTCTGTGGAAATACATGTATAAGAACCACAAGATCACAAAACTGCACACAAAACATAGGTGTCCATACTTACAGATATATGTATATACACACATGCATAGTAATAACACTTTGCTACTCTTGCTATCTTAATAACTTCCAATTCACAGCAGAAAGTATGGTAAAGGCAGGCAGGTGGATGTCATTTTTGTTTTACAAATGAAATGCTAGGATGAAAAACTGGCCCCCACTCTTTCTTCTCCATAAATAATAAAATACTTCTTCTCATGGATGTTTAAGGAGGAACAACACTTCTTGTTTGCTGCCTGCCACTCCAGACAACATACAACATGGGCAAACCGCAGCTTTATACACAGCAAATACTAGTTCCATTAGTCATTAGTGTTTTACAGAACACTTGTGGTTCCACTGAAGTCTGTGAAAGAACATAATGATCAGAAGTTGAAATTACAACCTTCCAGATAACTTTTATTTCTAAGAGGAGAGATGTTTTTGCAATTATTTTCACTTAAACAAGTATCCCTACATTTCCTCTTTTCCAAGTACTTCTAATCAGGAAAGTAATACTGAAAATGCAACTATTGCATTCTTTTTAACAGTGTAACCCCTTATACATTACCTTGAGTCATATTGCCTCTCTGCTAAACTCACTTTCCTCTTCTGACTGGACTATGGTAGAAAATATTCACTTCGTTAAGGCAACCAATTTCTGTCTTTATAGACAATATCTGGATAATTTCTGAGTATAGAACAGACTTTTATGCTACCTAAACTAATTTAGGAGGATAAATCATCTTGGCTTGGATCCAAGCTGTTGCTGTGATTTTCACTTTTGTTTTCATTTCCATGTCTTGGATAGGTCAGCACTGTATGGTCATGGGAGTGCACAGGATGATGGCCACCTTGTTCCTCGTGTGCATCTGCCTCCATCAAACAACCATACCATAGTCTGAGATAAAGAGAGAGTAGTGAAAAACAAACGTCATCTGTGCCTTACCAACATCATGGCATTTCTGTCCACAGGATTTATAAGGCTTTGGATAGAAAAGATCATTTCTGCTTGAGATTTAGTAACTCTACAGTAGGTTTCCATATTGCTTGTAAAAAAACAGTTAGAAATATTGTCACGTGTCCCTCAAAAACAGAGTTGGCATCAGATATCCCACACCACTGACAACCAAGGAGCTGGATTGCTGTTATGTGTCATCTCAAGACAGGCACTATTCCAAAGTCTACTTCACATGTATTCCCATATAAGAGGAACAGAAGTCTCACAACATAAAGAAACCAGACATCTATGCTTTGTTGGGATATTCAGCTCTGCAGGCAGTGTCAGTTTACATAGTAATATCATCCCAGGAACTGACTGATCTTTAAGAATATTCTGAGGGAAAATGTGGATTATTTTTGAAACCAAATCCGTTCATTGATATGGTTTGTGGTTATGTTGGCACAGCAGAGCAAGAGATCTGAAACAACAGCAGCAAGATGCCATAGATGAGAGGCAGGAACTCCTTAGTGGAAATTAGTACTGAGATGTCTGTATGTCTTTTCTCTTGCATGTTAGTTAATGATTAGATTATGGGGAATGCATAGAAAAAAACATTTTTAATACTATTGACAGATTTTATTCCAATGAGCTGATACAAATAACATTCTAAATATTTAACTAAATAAAAATCTGTGCTTCAGGAGTTCTGTAATTTCTAGTTTATTACAGCACTAATGTGGTTAAAAAAAATGAATGTATGGACTTGGTGGAATACACAGTTGTCATTTGTCATCACATCACAGGAATGGAAACAAATTAGATTAGATTACTGAGTGAGGACAAAAGCTCCAGGAACAGATGAGTGGATGGAGGAAGGCAAAGTACAGATCAAAGAGTGGGATGCCAGTAGTCAATAAAGAGATACAGCAAAGCAAGTCAAAAAAGGAGGTCTTACAATTAATGGCAAACTGGCCATTTCACAGATCAGTTAATGTAATTTAATTAGACCAAGATGGATAAGGGTTAAAAAAATAAAGTGAACAGAACTTCACAGGTTCTAGTTCCTGCTAAAAGGCAGGAACTCAGCAGTGATCACTTCTTCAGGCTGTCAGAAGCAGAGAGGGAGGAAATGGAGGTGTCTTCATGCTCTATGCAAAGACAGAAAGGCCTTTTGGAAGTGTGGCTTCTATTCCCATAATGACAACAGAGACCTCTGGAAAGTGATACATTCTTTATGTGCAGTTTATAATGTATTTCTTAAGAGCCTGCTTGTTCTTTCAATTAGTTTTTTATTCTGCTCTTGCTGACGGCATAAGTGCTTTTATCACACACACAGAGACAAAAACCCTGCTTGAAAATATTTAACTCATTCTCCTGTATGTGCACTTGTAGACTAAGGTCAAAAGGATATAAGCATTCCTTATATTTGTAAAAAAAAATACTTCTTCATGTCTTTTGCTGCCAAAGCAGACAGAAGGAGCAAACATATGCAGTGGTGGAAATGCTAGCAGGAATTAGACATCTTTCTGAAGAAGTAAGCACGAGGTTCACTTCACTTTAATGTGGAGGTTTCATATTAAAAAAAACAAGGACAGAAAATATTGGGGTTTGATTCTTTTTGTCTTCAACCTTAATTGTTCTACTGTTCTTCTTTTAACACCAGACAGATCTTTTTAGGCAGATGAGTTTGGCCAATTTAATCTTCTCAAAGGCAGCTGGGAGCTGGTCCAACATAGGACAGAAAAGAGCAGGACCCCAATGTAATTTGTAGCTGAAGTGGGACTATCGGGTTATTGTGCACAACTGCCAAAATCAATTGAACTGCCATGAGTAAAAAAAGAAAAAGCAAAAAAAAAAAAAGAATTCAGGTCACACCCATTCTGGCAGTACCTGATGTGAAAGACAGGACTTTCTGGCTGGGTTCTGCTGCCAGACTTTACTGCCCTTCCAGATATGTCAGGACAACTGCGTGTGTAATTGCTATTTACCCTCATTCTGTCAGCCTGATTTGAGAGTAAAAGGTGTTTCTACTAAACTAGGTCATTAAAACTGGGCTAGGGAGCGGATCCACATGAAGAAATGCCAAAAGGCTGGAGGGGGTGATAATCTCTGGTGGAGAAAACAGGTCCAGGTGAGCTGCAATAACAAATTTCTTATCCCAAGGCAGCTGCACCCGAGATGGAATATTGGGCTTAGGTGATCTAGATGATAAAATACATAAATATATGTAGAAAATATGTAAATTTTACTCTGTTTCCTTCTCTTGTGGTTAACCCTTGGTGTCAACATTGAACAGTGTCATTGTTTAAAGGGCTGATTTACCCTATGATGTTTGTGAAAGGAGAGCGTTATGTAGCAGCACAGGTTGTGTATGATGAATGATGCAGTGCTTTCCATGAAAGGGAGAATCACAAAAAGACAGAGCCAGAATCATGACAAACTGACAGGGAGACATCAGGGAGACAGGAGAGCAATGAGAAATGCAACTAGTTATGATAATAATCAATTTATTGAAACAAAAAACTCTGTATTAATATAGGCTGCATTAATTACTGCTCACTTCCATGATTAAATGAAACTGTGTAAAACTAGAAGGATATTTTAAGCTGGTTCTACCCTGATTTCACCCTGTGTTTGGTTCTTGCCCCAAAAGTCATTAGATGTTAACGAGGGACGAAAGAGTACATGTTAAAAATCTATGACCAACAAACTGGAGAGGTTGTTTGAAGTAAAAGAAACAATTTACTACTGCCCAGTGCTTTTCCCCTCAGGGAAGAGTACAGAAAAGCAGGACACAGTACAGAATGGAGCTGCTCATCCTAACAAGCCACCAACTGAAGGTGAGTGAGTGATACGATGCTATTACATCAGCTGAAGTGCTCTGTGTCAGGTCTGAGCAGTAGTCCTCTCTGCTCTGCAGGAATACTGTGCTTGTTTGAAACATCATTGTTTTGCGAAAATCACAGACTGGAGAGCTCAGAAGGGAAGAACCAGCATCTGGAAGTATGTTCCCTGAGATAGATTAAAATATTAAGTTTGCTTAGTCTATGAAACAAAAGACTGAAAAGACATGTTGTGGTCCTTCCATATGGAGCAGATGTTTCAAAGATAGTGATGAGTTGGTTTTTCTGTTCCATGCTATTGCCAAAGACATCACATCCCATTCTTCTAGGTAAACTGTGAATAAATTAAACTTTGTCCTCTTGGAATATCTTTTTCCTCTGATCAGCACCTAACAATGGAGCCCCTGAGGAATCCACCTTGTGGCAGCTACTTCTAACTAAGGAGTTTTCTCTCCTCTATCCCTGTAGTTATAAAACCTTGAAATAATTTACCAGTTAAGTATTATTTTTAGTAATATTCCAAATACTTCCAAGTGAAAAGGACACAAAGAAAAAAGCTTTTATATAACTTGTCACAAGAGGTTTGACAAAATTCACAGTTATGATGTACCTCTTTTCATCAGCTTTCATGTGTTCCTTTATTTGAAGCAATGATATTGGATTGTGTCCACAAAACATCACTAAAAAGGGATGTTAATGAGAACATCACCAGAACATTTGAGTCATAGCTAAAAAGAGAAACCAAGAACAGACTTCTCAAATAAAATAAGTTTCACTGGAAACATGCGAAATTAGGTCATTACTGCAATGAAAAATATGGTCAAAGAGAACAAAATCCTAGAATGCAGTATCTGACTTCCTTGTGTTGTCTGCAATTTCCTCCCAAAATTGTCAAATGGAGCTTTAGCAGGAGAAGCTAATGCAAGCATTTTTCATCCCTTGGTATCTGGAGATAATTTCCAGTGTTATGGAGTATGATGGAGATTGCTTGGAATAAGAAATTGAATCTGGAATATCAAAGGTTATGGACTGTACCAAGGAAATTACTGGAAAATGCATTTCTTGCTTTTAACTGGATCATGTAGAAAATTCCTCCATGTGCCATGTCATGCCATGGCATGGAGGACTTGGCCCACAAAGAAGATGGTGGAACAGTTCAATCTCAGTAATATTATAGAAACAGAAAATGCTATTCTGAGGGGAAAAGTATCAGTGATATCTATAAGACAAAAAGGGAATTCCATTATTACAAACATATCTGACCACCCACATTCTCAGACTTTGAATTCTGAAATAAACACTAAAATGAAACATAATAGGTTTTTGTTAGGGAAAAAAAGGTTAACAAAAAAAGTAGTTTGTATTCTGGAAAATTCCACATATGAGCAAAGAAGTTTTATATAGTGCAATTGGTGATGTTCAATTAAAGTAAAAGCTAGTTTTAATTTGGTTACAAAACCCAAAGATGTGTCCAAGATCCAAAAGTTTGGCAAAAATGTATCACTGTGATTTTTAACATTGTGTTTAAGGACAGTCCAAGGACATGTGATTTTAATTTTTTTCTTAATTTATCACCCCTCTTCCTCAGTATACAAAATAGCTAACATTTTATTTTCCTTGTAAAATGACTGGTGCCTTACTGTTTGATCTTCACCTACGAACAGGAAATGGAAGGCAGGAGCTCTGGATCTGCATCTCACAGCCCAGTCACAAGACTGAGAGTGGAGACCAGAGTGGGAGTCACAACTGCAGACAGCACATCTTTTCTGAGACCAATATCTAAAATAAAAGCTTTAAATGAAAAACAAAAATAGTTTTAAGGACAAGTCTTACTGGGAAATAGAATCACAGAATAGGAGGAATCTGCTGTTATACTGTGAAGCAGGAGCAGTTTATCCTAAAGGAAGGGGTTTGGGAAAGTATCTTAACCCTAGATACATCAATTAATATTGGATTAATAATGTGCCCCCCCAAACTACATGTCTGAGCTCTATGAAAAGAACACAGGAAAGAGCTGAGTTTATTTGAATGCATGCACACCTACTACTTTTTATGATATGAGACAAAATATTGTTGGCTCAGCTGTAAGTATGCTAAAACATTTTAACCAAGGGAACTAGGGGTAAAATTGAGATGCAGGGGAAATGAGACACGAGTTATAGTTGGTATGTTTGTTCTGCAGAAGCAGAAAGCCAAATCTTGTTTTTATTAAAGGGAGAAAAAGCGGGTGGAGGGAGGGAAGGGAAAATCACCCAGTATCTGCCTTCTTTAAAAGGCCCAAGGACTCCTAGTAAAAATCTGATCCATCTGATGTCAAGGAGTGACCCTTGGTTTAAAGTTTCACCTGGAATTTGTAACCTCTGATCTCAGCACCTGCAACTATAAGCAATGAAACTGGTTGTCTCCTACATTTGACTAAATACACCTCACTGTGTTTGACTCAAAAAACCTGCCTGGCTGCAGAGAACAAACTGACCCTGAGTAATTTGAATGTATTACCTGCACTGCTGCAGGTATGGAGGGGGTAAGACGGGCAAGTGGAGAAGACCTGCATCCCGGGGAACACAGGTGGGACAAGGCTGTCTCTGTGAAGGGTGCTTTCAGTCTACAAAAGGTCTGGGATTTCTGCTGCTAGTGAGGATTTTCTTGGAGCACGGACAAGCATGTATCTCTCCTGGAAAAAGCAGAAACAAGCCTGGCATTTGGTCAAAGCCATCATGGATATAGAAACAAACCCAAATTGTCTCCTTTTTTGTGTGTGAAATACCAGTTATTTTTCTTCAGGCATCACTCATAAAAAGATAAGTATTTTAATAATAAGGCACCAAAAGCTGAAATAATATCAAATGTCAAGGCTTAGATTTAGTTTTCCCAGCATGTTTCAGTTTGAATCAGGACTTCAGACATTTTCACAGTATTTAAATTTAATGTCAAATCTAGTTTTTATTTGCCTTCACACATTTTTCAATTTCTGAATGTACATTTCTAAGATAGTTATACTGGACTTCTAAGAAGTCTACTGCTTTGTTGCTTTAGCCCAAGTGAAATTACTACAACAGAAAACTGCACAAGAATATTTCAATTCTCAGACCTGAGATCCTCATATTTGTATGATTTTTTAATTTTGAGATAATAACTCTAAGCTTGAAGTGAGCTTATGGAAATCCACTAGACCTGGAATTCAAATTATGTATTTTGAACCCTCAATGTAAATGGGTGGCGTTCATACAATTTGATTTTCAAATTAATGCAGAGTTTGTGAAATCAGTAAATACTCTATGTGAATAGAGTTGATTTAATGTACACAAATATAAACAAACCCAGACATTTTGCAGAAAGCCTAGTGCTGTATTACAAGTCAGATGGTTTCCCTAGAGCAGCTGGTGCAAGTAAATGGTGTAAATGTGTTACATTCATTGCTCTAAATTTTTATTTGCATTTTGATTTGATTTTGATTTTTAGTTTTCCTAAATGAAATATAAGCCAAGTAACACTGCAATTCCAGTAGAAGTTTCTGACCACATTTTTCCCAACAAACTTCACATGAACCAGAAACATCTATTTATGGCTGATAATCATTAAAGCACATTGAAATCAATTTACACTATTAGAGCATGGTTGAATTTAGTCGCACATCATTAATTACACTGCTTAAGAGTGAAGTCAGTAAAACAGTCATTTAATTTTGTGCTTTCTGCCATAAATTCTATTTCCTAAAGCCAAGAGCTGTGAGCCGAATTTGTGAGTTTCATCAGATCAGCATGTTTCGCTGCTGCCATCTTCTGGCACAAGGGACAGCTTCCCAACTGCTTTTGAAATACTTAATAGTTTTTCTCTTGATCAGCATCACTATACTTTTTTTTTACATTTTGGCCTTACATAATTTATCTGTAAGTTTTGCAGTGTTCTGTCTGCTAGCCACTTGTAATTTGTCTACCCAAAAAAGATTTTAGGAGATACTGCAAATATAAAAATTAGTATTATAAAATATCCTTTGTTAATAAACATTGTACTGCTACAAAAGATCACACATATATTATTAAATGTATAATAATTTTTTTGCCAATATTTATGCTGCTCATACATTACTTTCAGACAACAAATAAACTATCCAGATCTAGGCCTGATTCTGTCTTTAGGTTCCTATTTACTACACCTTTCCATTTTCATATTTTAACAAATAGATTAAAATAATTGCATTCTTTTTTAAGCTCCTACATTTGTGGTCAAATAGCACAGTGACATTCTCTCAACCATCCTTCACCACTACATAACCAGTATTCGAAAGCTATAGAAAACTTCCTTTTTTTCCCCGTGAACGTTTGGCTCATAGCACTTAAGTCCATGGAGCCTGAGGTGCCCTGATATCCATCTGAACATATTTCAGACACTCTAAACTCCCTGATCACTGCTGCAGAGGAAGAGAAGGCAACTGTTGCAGGAGGTAGAAGTAGTGCTGGGTGCTCTGCAGGCAGCAGAGGTCCAAGGCAAGACGTGACCCGTGATTTACTCTCTTCAAAGTAAGGATGCTAGACCAGGATTTCTTGAAAACATGAAATCTGGTAATGAACATCTTGCTTAAACTAGAGTACTGGGTGAGTTCACTGGTATATTAGTACGCCTAAGGTTACCAAACATACCTATGGCCTTGGGACTGGCCACTCAGGGAGTCTATAGCCACCATGAGATTGTGCTGCAAGATAGTAACCTTTCCAAATGAAAACATTATTATCAGCTGAGAACAACAGCAGGGAGAGGAGGGAAAGAAGGTTACAGAGCAAAAGCCATGCCTCCATATCACATCCTTTCCTTAGAGATGTCTGTAGCTTCAGAGCCACTGAGCTGAGGCTTCCCCTGGGACAACTGCAGGCACTCCTGTGGTTCAAGTCTGACACAACTACCTCAGAATCACTTCTACATATTTTTTTTCCCCTCCCGTGGGAAATCAGACATTGATCAATCCTGTCTTTTTTTTTTTTTAATTTGTTTTAATTTTAGTCTCTTTTGCATAAGAGTACTCCTGTTCACTGATCCATCCCTGACTGAATGTCTGCGTCAGGGGGAATAGTAGCCAGGTACCCCTGGGTCCTGGAGTCAGTCCAGAGAAGGGCAACGGAGCTGGGGAAGGGTCTGGAGCACAGGTCTGATGAGGAGCAGCTGAGGGAGCTGGGGGTGTTTGGAGGAAAGGAGGCTCAGGGAGAACCTTATCACTCTCTACAACTCCCTGACAGGAGTGTGTAGCCAGGCGGGAATCCGCCTCTTCTCCCAGGGAACAAGGGACAGTACAAGACGACACAGTCTTCAGCTGCGTCATGAGAGATTTAGGCTGGACATTAGGAGGAATTTCTCTACAGAAAGGGTAATTACACACTGGAACGGGCTGCCCAGGGGGGTGGTGGAGTGACCGTCCCTGGAAGTGTTCAAGCAAGCCTGGACACAGCACTTAGCCATGGTCTACTTGACAAGGTGGCGTTGGGTCACACGTCGGACTCCCT
>VXBT01000862.1:71339-137300 GCA_013400235.1 Oriolus oriolus | reverse complement strand
GGCTCGGCAGCGGGGGCAGCCCTGACAGGAGGCCGGGGGCGGGCGGAAGAGGGAGCTGGGTCTCTTCCCGAGGATTTCCCCGGCTCCGGGGGGCGGTGGGATGTGCCCCAAGGAAAAGGAGCAGGGAGCTGGGCTAGGGGTTTGCGGGACGAGGATGTCGCGTCTTTTCCGCGGTGCGTGGGGCAGGGGGGAGTTAAAGCGCCTTCGGTGTGAGCGGATGCCGGGGCATGACTAAACGGTGCTCGCCCTCCGCAGGTGGACGCTGGGCAAGAGAAGAAAGCAGACTGCGGGAAGAAGAAGATGAAGGAAGGGGCTGGCGATGGAGGGCTGTCGGAGGTGAGCAGCCCCTCGGCCGCGGGGGTGAGAGGATGCGCAGTCCTCGTTGCTGCCCTGTGCGCTGCTGGCTGTGCTACAGTTTGTCCTTCTGAAATATTTTATCAGGCATTACAGTTAAACCTCCCACAGCTTGCCATAAAGTGCCACTGCTCTTTTTTACACTAAATATTTGGTGTAATAGGAGAACAGCTCAGATTCCCATAGCTGGGCTAGGTGATGCTTTTCCCTTTTCCCTTTTGCAGCCGGAGGCAGGCAGCAGATCTCCGAGGTGAAGAAAGCCTGCGTGAGGTGCTCTTGTCTTTTTCGTCTTCGTGGTGGCCCGTCGTGGCCCGTCGTGGCCCTCTGACTCCACGGAGGGCCAGCTGCTGGTCAGCAGCAGCCCTGAGCCAAGTGCCTGGCTGTGCCGCGTCGGCTGTGCCCAGGCGGACAGTCCTGACGTCATTACACGTGTTCAGACGAGAGTCAGTTCCTGTCTGGGTGGCTCAGACTGGAGTGTGCCCTCGGTTTTTCGACCTAATAAGAGAAACCTGTTTTTACGTTGAACTTCTACAGTCTTTTCTAGTTGATTTTTGTCCTTGTGTAGTTTATTGAGCAGGTGTTTAATGATGTGGTTGTTTGGTAATATGTGTGGTTTATTGGACAGGTGTACAGTGGTACAGATTTCATTAAGATGAAGCCTTATGATATTATGGCATAATTAATACTATATGACCCGAAATAATGGTGGTTATTTTTTAGTTACAGCACCTATAGATAGCATCACATAGCTGCTTATGAAAAGTGTATCTGTTGTGTTGGCATTCTTGACCTGATGTGCTATCAGATTAATAATCTGTTAATCATATTCCCTTGTCTTTATCACATACAGCTGAATCCCTGGCCTGCATTTATCAATGAGCGTTTAGAGATGTACAATAAACTTAAGGCTGAACATGATGCACTCCTTGCAGAAAGAGCTGCAAATGACAGTAAACCCATCAAAGTTACATTACCTGATGGCAAGCAGGTTGATGCTGAATCCTGGAAGACTACTCCTTATCAAATCGCTTGTGGAATTAGGTATGTTTCTATTCTGTGGTACTACATAATCATTTTCAGACAATGGATTTAAGGGGATGGGTAATGTATAGTTTCTTTGTCATTTATCTCAAGTCTTCTCAAAGTATCTTGTATAAAATAAACTGAAGGTAACTAGTAGGGTTTTAGTTTTGGAGCACAATTTTCTTTTGCTTTATAAAGATACAGTTTCTAGAATTAAACAAGAATAAAACTGAGGTCTTTTAGGCACATCCTAATAGCATATTTTTCCATGCAAGTGCTGCTGTTGCATTAAGAACTGATTTGCTAATAAATTATCAGATGGAATGTTAGCCCTGCAAACCAGTTTGCATTGACATGAGGAAGATGACTGCTGGGTGGTGGTTCAGTTGGTTAGAGAGAAGGTGAACAATATGAGTATTCTTCGCTTTTATTTGCATGGTAGATACCCATTAAAAAGAGCATTGTACATCTCTAGGTTACTCACACCTGTTGTGGAGTATTTTTGAGTGATACACAGTGAACACCCTGACATTTAAATTACAAAGATTGGGTGATTCCTAAAGGTGAAATGCCTTTTTTTTAGTGGATACAAACAGTAAAGCTACTACGTCAAAAATGGTATTTGATAACTTTTAAGAGAGAAGTTGTGTCTCGTACTGCAGTGGGATTGTGAAGTCAGGTTTGTACTTTGAGGTTTCTGCCTCTAAGTCAAATATGTATGAAGGTTAAGTATATAGCACAGTTTTCTTCCCATATCCCTAAAACATAAGTAGGATTTTTCATGAATGTTCAGGACTNATATATATATATATATATCTCCTTATATCCACTCTGAATTCTTGCTCAAACTGGAGGGCAAATTTGGGGAACTTCTGCTTGCTGATTTCAAAATACAATATACTTACTTATAATTGTATTTCTGTATTTGTTCTGTAGTCAGGGATTAGCTGACAACACGGTTATTGCTAAAGTGAACAAGGTGGTTTGGGATCTAGACCGTCCTTTGGAGGAGGATTGTTCCTTGGAGCTGCTTAAATTTGAAGATGAAGAGGCTCAAGCAGTGAGTATCTTTTACCAAAACGTTTTTCCTTTCAGGTTTACATTTAACTCAGCCTCTTGCAGTTATTTGAATATTTACTGTGTTAAGAAGATGAAGAGAGCAGGTTTTTGGTTTAGGTACATCTTCATTTCCTCATAGTTCCTTACCAGAGGGGTTGTGGTACTACAGATAGAGCACATTCTGCTGTGTACTTCTAGCCAGGTCTGCTTGCAGTTGCTGTAGTTCTTGTTAAAACTTTGTATTTTCACATTAATGTAAAGTAGGTCTTTTGAACTGACATTTTCAGTACTGGTTTTGGGAACAAAACTGAGTACAAAAGTATTTTCTATGTAGAATCATAAAAGTATTGAGTAGACTGCTCTTTTTCTTTTTGTATGCAATTTGTGTATGCAAAAGTATCTACTTTTTTATTTTGGCTACTGAATCAGATAAGTGTGGACAGCCAGTAAATTTGTGAATACTGTCTTTAGGGAAAAACCAGTTGGTATGAGAAGCTTTCAGTCAAACTCATCACAGAAGTCTTGCATTCAAACCTAGGGTTTTCATATTGGCCAAATGACAGTTCCCAGTTTATGACTTCAGTCTGTTCTAGCCAAGACAGACTAAATCTTAAGAGATTTGTTTTTTATGAAAACCTCAGGTGTTCTACAAGATGGAGTGTGCAGGATTGCCCATGCGTAAGATCTCTGGATTAGAACCACAGCCTTATGTTGAAATTGCATCTTTTGGTCTAAACGCAGATCTGATTGATTAAAGTTCATAGAAAAAAGGTTTCTGAATTAGTTTCATGACAATAATTGCATAAATCAGCAATAGTTGAAAGTATGAATCGTTTGCTACCAGAATGTAAACAGTTTTCCAGTGGAAATGCTGCTTTTGGAAACACTGATGCTGAGGATGAGAGTGCTGCTGGGCAGGTCACCTCTGTTCTGCACACTGCTCTAATGTGGGATCTGCATCAAGTATCCTTAAAAGCAAGCGTTTCAGAAAAGGTTTTAAATAAAACAATTGGAAATGCATCGTGTATTCAGACTGATCGCTTCTCTTTTTACTTCTGTCAGGTCTACTGGCACTCAAGTGCTCACATAATGGGTGAAGCTATGGAACGAATCTATGGTGGCTGTTTGTGCTATGGCCCACCAATAGAAAATGGATTTTATTATGACATGTTTCTTGAGGAAGGGTAGGTTTTGTATTTTTCTTTTTTTATGAGCTGGGGGTGGCAGTCACCACAAAATTTCTGCTGTGTGCTTGTTCCTAGAACAAAGTCATGTGTACTGCTGCAGATGGTTTTGTTTTTTTGCAGGGTGTCCCAGCTGCAAGGTAGTGCATTGCACCTGGGTCAAAAATTGCAAATGAAAGCAAAAATTACTCACTTCTCTGTGTGTGTTTATTTTAGGGGTGTATCAAGTAATGACTTCTCTGCTTTGGAAACATTATGCAAAAAGATAATGAAGGAAAAGCAAGCCTTTGAAAGACTGGAAGTTAAGAAGGAAACGCTGCTTGAAATGTTTAAGGTGGGCTGTTTTAGAAGGTTGTTTCCAGCCTTTTGCAATTAGTCTTTTAAGTATTTGTAACTTTAGTGCATGTTTTATTAGTGGTAGAACAAAGTATATCAAATTAACTTTTTAAGGTGGTATGTTCTTAGAAGCTCATTTGTGATATGTAGTTAAAAAATAAAAGTATTTAATTCTTACGTTCTTGGAAATAGGCATTCTGATTTTCTAAAACTCTGAGAATTCTCATTCTTCCCTGGGGTGATCTGACTAAATTCTGTGAAGCCACATTCTTTATTTACTTCCCAGAAATGTAAATTTGCAATTTATTATGTATGCAGTTATGTTGTATTGTCTGTGGTGATACTGTAACTGCATGTGTTGCTGCTGCATTCAGAAAGCTTTATGAAACATTGTTTAGAATGAGGACTTCTAAAAAAGTCCAAGCAATACTAGAAGCTGACCCTTTCTCTCTGGTATCTAGCTGTGAGTAATTTTTTGGCGTTCCTGAGGTAGACATTAATGAGTTTTCACTGTTAGGACATCAGGAGAATCATAGCATCATTCAGGTTGGAAGGTGCCTCTGTATGTCTCCAGTCCAGTCTCATGCACAGGACATGAGATCAACACTGAAGTCAGACCAGGTTTCTTGGGGCTCATCCAATTGGGCCATCAAAACCTCCCGGGACAGAGACTGCACAGCCTGCTCTCTGGGCAGTTTGCTCTACTACTGGTCTGTCCTCCTGTCTGTCTCTTTTACGGGCCTGTTTTGATGCAACATAGCATCAGGTTTGCAAATAAGTTAAATTGCTGGCCACTTTTCTTTCTTAACAAGGAATTAAAAAGTATGTGTGCTGCTTTTCTTCTCAGTATAATAAATTCAAGTGTCGCATCCTGAATGAGAAGGTCAATACCCCAACTACTACAGTATACAGGTAATTATGCATGGATCATAATATAACTGGATTTATGGTTCTAGGATTAAATATACCAAATAAAAGCTTTCCTTTTCTTAGGTGTGGTCCCCTGATAGATTTATGCAGAGGGCCGCATGTCAGACATACTGGCAAGATAAAGGCTATAAAAATTCATAAGGTAAGTGGTGGAACTGCCTTAGACAAATGTTCTCACTGCAACACTTCAAATGTGTTGCTGTCTTTGGGCTTAGCCAGGAATGTACTGTGAAATGGGTAACCTGGCCAAAAATTCAGTGTTATAAATTGTGAAAGGGTTGTGTGCTAGAATGATATTCACATGTTGTGAAGCCCAACTAGGTGTCCAGGGCCTGCACTTCCAGCACAGGAGTGTGAGTTTGGCTTAAGGTTTGGCTGAACTGTATCAATTAGAGTTCATAGTTCTTGGTCAGCTGATGATTATAGCTATTTGTGAATAAACAATTGGAATAGGATAGCTACAAAGCAGATAGGCTTTTAAAAAAGACAAGAGCCTGAAACCATTTCTACTTACTGTATTTACCTTTAAGGATTTTTCTAATCAGTGCACTGAATTTCACATTAAAATTCTCCTTATGCCTTAGTTGTTCCACATGAATGATTTTTTAATAATTGCATGAATTTTTATATAGTAGTAGCAAAATGTGGAGGCTTCTCCCTTTCTTCAATGTTTCATTTCTTTTCTGCATGTAGAATTCTTCTACCTATTGGGAAGGCAAGGCCGATATGGAATCCCTCCAGCGGATCTACGGAATTTCATTCCCAGATACAAAAATGCTGAAGGAATGGGAGAAATTCCAGGAGGAGGCTAAAAGCAGAGATCACAGAAAAATTGGGCGGGTGAGACAGCTTAGTACTGTATTTCAAAAGTATCCCTTAATTGAAAGCATCTTGAACACAGCTTATACTTGCTGCCACAACCAAGGTGTGACACAGTTTTATTTTCAGTGAGTTGTGAAGTCACCTACTTTCCTCTTGAGCATCTAAGTCCTAAAATACAAAACCTTTTTATGTTTTTAACACAGTGACATCCTTATTCCACACATCGATCAGAACAGAATATAAACACTTCAGTCTGCAATCCATGAATGCTCCAGGCTGCAGGCAGTGCTCATTCCTACAGAGTTTGCTGCAGCTTGTTCGTGCACTTCTTTTCTTCTGTGTGATTTCAGAATCTGCAGTATATAGCTGTGTTTTTTGGTTGGCTGGGTTTTGGGTTTATTTTTTTAGATGTAAACTCCTGTCAGATAACTGATAGTTCTGAACAGGGTTAAAATGTCTGCTGCTAGTATGTCATGACAAAATACTGAAGAATTCCCCATATGCAGACATCAGATATGTGCACAGCTTGTGACAACATTAACCAGCTATAGTTCACACATTCAGTTCAGGTGCAGATAATTAGAGAGCTGCAGAAGCAGAACTGAACCTTTACTTGTCAATGTGCAGAGGGAGCTGTGGGGGCACAGTTGGGAGTTTAGTGTTGGAGCATCAGTAATGAGTGAAACAGGAAACTGAACAATTTCCTTCCCTGTAACTGCTGACAGCCATAAAAATACTAGTGAAAATGCATCTGATATATTGGATATTGCTTTTTTCCCGTGTTTTTCTTTCTGAAACTCTTGATTAGTGATGCCCAGTCAGTAGCAATTCACTTGTGAGTGTTAAGTCAGAAAGGTAGGGTGCAAATACTAAGTTTTTCAAGTATTATTTTCCTGCAGGACCAAGAGCTGTTTTTCTTCCATGAGCTCAGCCCTGGTAGCTGTTTTTTCTTGCCAAAAGGAGCTTACATTTATAACACTTTAATTGAGTTCATACGGGTAAGTAATACCTTTTGGAAATCTTGTAGAAGAAATTGTATAATTAAAAAAAAAATACATAACAACATGCTACATTTAACAGTATTAATAGCCCTTCATTTCAAGTTATCTTTTAGTTGTGTAAGCCATGGAACTTAAGAAACCTGGTTTCTTTGAATTGGTCTTGTCCCAATCTCTGCAAAATTATGTTTTATCAGTAGTTTATACCTGCAGTTACAGTTATACCTGTAATAGGAATTCTTTGACATCTCATAGTCGAGCTAAGCTCACCCTACTGCGGTTCCATTGATGCATATTGATTTGTTTTAATAAACTTACTTAATTTGGTCATACAGACTTACTTGTTTTGAAAGCATATGCAGGAAAAGAAATTCTCATCTTCTGCTGTAATATTTAAAGTCTGTGTTATAATTGTATGTTTGGGCTGCAGTGTAATATATCAAGGGTCACTGAGTAATTAGAGACTGCTGCATTGCTTGCAGGGAGGAAACTTGTTCTTCTTGCTTACTACAGAGAAATTGTTTGGAGGAAGGATGGTGGAAGGGATGTATCCTGGCATGCCCATCTTGAAGTTTTATCTTGCTTTCCACCTTCTCTTCCTAAGTCATGTGACTTCCGTATGGCAGCATTTTTATATTTTTATGGCTGCAGATAGAAGTCTGTGATTACCTTTGCTTTCTTTATTACTAATTTTATGTACTGTGTCTGTTCTAGAGTGAGTATCGAAAACGTGGATTCCAGGAGGTTGTCACGCCAAATGTTTTCAACAGCAAACTGTGGATGACTTCAGGGCACTGGCAGCATTACAGTGACAACATGTTTTCCTTTGAAGTGGAGAAAGAAATCTTTGCTCTGAAGCCTATGAACTGTCCAGGACACTGGTAAATACACAGCAAATTCAGTTTACCAGTTGACTGAAAAAAAACCCAACCAAACCCACTCTGCTTCCTTTGCCTATGTAATTGTAAAGATAGCTACCTTCAGAGTATTCACTCTCTCAGGAATGATGTAATTATATGTCTTGCTGTCTACAGGCTCTCTTCACTTGAGACACTGAGAATGTCATGTCATTTTGCCATCATTAGAGTCACCCCATCATTACTGGGGCATTGTCAATTCTGTGGCAGTTCAGGCATTCAGCTTTTAATGCTCAGTTTTAGGAGCTGTTTTATCTCCTCTCTGTGAAGAGGGGAAAGCCTACCAGCTATAAAAGGAGAATTGTTTTCCTTACAAAACTAGGTAAAACTGATGGCTCTATCCAGATTACACCAATGGCCTTACAGGGCACATGCTTCATCACTGGCTGCTTCTCCCCGACTGTTCTTTGCAGAATTTTGGTTCTTAATGAGCTTCAAGTAATAAACCTTTCCTTCAGCCTTATGTTTGACCATCGCCCGAGGTCGTGGCGCGAGCTGCCATTGCGGTTGGCGGATTTCGGTGTCCTGCATCGCAACGAGTTGTCGGGAGCTCTCACAGGACTCACCCGAGTGCGCCGGTTCCAGCAGGACGATGCTCACATCTTCTGTACTATGGAGCAGGTAGGGGCTGCTGCTAAATGAAATGGGGTATTAAAATCAGGTTAACTGAAATTTCCATATTTGAGACATTATTTCTGTTATCATCAAGATTGAAGAGGAGATAAAGAGCTGTCTGGAGTTCTTGCGTACCGTGTATGATGTCTTTGGATTTTCATTTAAACTGAATCTCTCCACTCGTCCTGAAAAGTACCTGGGAGATACTGAAGTGTGGAATCAAGCTGAAAAGGTAAAACAGTAGTTTTATTAACTTTTCAATGAAAGTAAGACTGCATCTTCTCTAAAAACGTGCTGTCTTCTGGGAGGTACTGTGAAGCTGGGCTGGGCACGAGCAGTATAACTTCGATAACTGCCTTCAGTTCAGTCTGGCTGCTGTAAATTGCTCTCAGTATAGAGGCAGTCTCCATGTCAGCATCAAATTAGCTCTCCTTGTCTTTTTTGATGATTAGAAAGGAGGGAGAGAATCAATTCTGGCAGCCCATGTAATAAGACTTAAAGCCATCTCCCACAAGTGAGGCTGAAAAGGATGGGGTTGGCCCTTGCAGGTGCAGTGCCGGGGAGAAGATAGGGCAGGAATAGACATTTGGTTTACCAGGGCAGATTTCATCTCGACATTAACTAGAAACCTTGAATGTAGTATAAAAATTTCTTGCAGCTTAGCTAATGCTTGTTTGGCCTCTTCCAAAATGAGTGCATTAATTTGGTGTGTTTAAATTTGGACAAAACTATTTTTTTTATCTGGTGCCCTTCCCAAACTTCCATTTTTCAGAAAATAAATGTGTTTCCGCAGTAACTGAGAAGTAGTGAGAATTTGGTGATGTTACCCATTTGTAGTAGCAGTCTGATCTGATACTGTAACATGGAAAGAAACACTGAGTCTATGTGTCCTCTATCTCCAGCAACTTGAAAACAGCCTCAATGCCTTTGGTGAGAAGTGGGAGTTAAACCCTGGTGATGGAGCTTTCTACGGACCTAAGGTTAGTGTGTTGCTAACCCCTGGCTGGATTTGTCTTTTAATTCTGTTTGGATAAGGTAAAAGGCTGGGATGAGGAAGAAGGGATTTTTTTTGTTATCCCATTTTAAGATGCTGTCTGACTGAAATTTTCTGTTTTTCCTGATGCATAAACTCTAACATACTTGAGAGAGAAATAATCCTCTGTGATCCTGGTTTTCACATAGTTTTAACTGCTTTAACACTCATTTAATTAGTTAAACATTAATAAACTATTTGTCTGCTGCTTAAACAGCTGACTGGTTTTGTGGGTGACTTAAACACAAGGTGGCACTGTAAGATCTGTTTTAGCAGAGCAACTTCTGCATTAGAAATAATCCTTTCAGCAATAAGTGAATCCTAAGTCAAGAGAAAATCAAAAGTAAACTTACTGGTTAAACAAATTTTTATTCCTTTAACTGCAGAGTTTTGAAGCTGCATTGAGTTACTGGGGGGTTTTGGTAGTTTAAAACTCCCCATGCATTGATCATGTGAAGTTGTTGGTTTTCTTAAGAACAGTCTCTTCAGTATGGACAGATTAAGTAGGGCTTTTTAGAAATTTCATTAATATCTTTGCACATGAGGACACAGAGCATTATGAAATTGCTTTTAAATCTTTCTGTAATATGTCTACACTACATCTATATTTGTGTTCTCATCTAGTAAGCTGGCTCTGATTTTGCTATTTGCATGCTAATTGAATCAGTTTCTGTTTATGTCTTGTAGGTAAAATGTGTTATAGCAGCTAAGATTTAGTAATTTCCTCATTTGATCGAAGGAAGACAAATATACAGGAACCTTTGTTAACATTCATTAACCTTACACTTGCTCCTCATACGGTCTGGATTTGAAATTAAATTAGGTTGTAAAATTTTTTTTTTATTAGAAGCTCTTTGGTGACTAGCTGAATTCTGATAAACTGAATTCTGGATGCAAAATTGAAAGACATTTAGATCTTGAGTTGTTGAAACACTGATCTGTTTGTTTAATACATGAATTAAAATAAGGCATGCAGCCTCAATGTATGGCCTGGTATATACTGGTAAAATGAGGAGTAAGTGAGCAATGTGATAAATAAGTAAAGTCAAGACACTAGAAGTCTACTGTTTTCAGTAAGTCTTCTCTAAGTTGTATCATATGTGTACTCAGGATTTAAGTGTTAGATGCAAAAGAAAACAGGCTTGACTCGTTGGTCATAACAAGAGTTACTGAGTATTATGACTTCCTTCTGGTAAGTGGACCTTTTAGCAGATTATTGTCTCGTGTTCATGCCCTGAATTTGTAACATAAGGTTCAAATACTCTATAATAAAGAAGTGTAAGTCTGCTAGTTTGAGGCTGAAGAAATCTCATTTGTGGGGGGCATGTTCAGTTCTGCATTTACGTTCTGCTGTATTCACTCAGCGAAAAGGCCCATGAAAGTCCTAGACTGAAACTCACAAATTACTGTCTGAGACATTAAATGTAGTTCCCACCAATATATTATCTCTCTAGTTACTCACCCTGTTTTAGCTCTAACAGTTTTTGCATCAGAACCTGCAAATCACTTAAAGCCTAATGAAGGCTGAAGTAAAACTATGCTGTTTAAGACTACATGTAGTTCCTCTGTGTTTCATCTGAGTGAAACCTTCCATCTTAAAACAATGAATTTACTTTCAGAAGGGAATGCTTGTCTCTTAACTGTAGTAAAAGTTCATGTCTTTTTGTTTTTCAGATCGACATTCAGATTAAGGATGCCATTGGCCGCTACCACCAATGTGCTACGATTCAGCTTGACTTCCAGTTGCCAGTCAGATTTAACCTCACCTTTGTCAGGTTAGCACAAGGCTGGTGATTTTAATTTCTGTGTATTCTAACTTCAGTGACACTTAGAGGAATAAAATTGCATCAAGAAAAAACAACCTGAAAAAAGCATTTCTTTACAGCCACGATGGCAATGACAAGACGAGACCAGTTATCATTCACCGGGCTATCTTGGGATCTGTGGAGAGAATGATTGCCATCCTAACTGAGAACTTTGGAGGCAAATGGTAATGTTGAAAAGTTACTATTCCAGTTGGAGCAAACTCTTTATTTAGGAGAGAAATTCGCCCCAAGTACTGGAGAGTCAGGAGGGTGTGTTTGTTCCACTTGCTTGCTAGGGCGACATGCCTAGGAATACCACAGCGCAATTTCTTCTGAACCACCTTCCTTAGATAGGAAATGATTCAAGATATGGTAGATTCTACATGATGCTGCTCATGCAGGTGCAGCATACAGCTAGTCTGCCCAAGGCATGTGCATCCCAACTGCTTTTGCAGCAGGACTGTCTTGTAAAGAGTCATTTATGTGGGTGATCTACTTTACCTGTGTTAATACCCAGTGGGAGTGACCCCTCTTGTTATGACAAGACTCAAAAGTCAATGTTTTCCTGTGCTTAGTTAGTATTGAGCTCAATCAGTTAGGCTTTGTTGTCTGTTGTAAAACACAACACCAATCTTCCAGTCAGCAAGTGCTCCTGCCCGCACTGAAATCTTTTTAGACATTCAGTTCTTTTGGGGAAATAATTGTAATGAATATAGGGCTCTCATCACCTCTGAACCCAGTCTATGCAGCTGGCTTTAAGAATCTCTTGTGTAGATTTTATTCCTCTCTGTAAATAGTGTTTTTCATACTGAAAAAGTACTGAAAGCTATATAAACTTGTTTTGTTTGTTTGTTGAAGGCCGCTCTGGCTGTCCCCACAGCAAGTAATGGTGGTACCAGTGGGACCAGCGTGTGATGAGTATGCTCAAAAGGTGATGTATATGGTTTCAGGGCTTCATTTTCAGTATATTGTATTGAAATACTTGGTTGTTAATGATTAATAGTATTTATGTCAGAGAAGTATTCCAAGTGTGCATATTACATTGAGTCATTTTTATATCACGGCAACAATTAGCTGCTGAAGTTGTATATCTGTCTTAAAGATATCCTGAGTTAGATTTTGGATATGTGATAACAAACGTTGGTCTTTATGAGACTCATTTTTTGAAAACTTAGTTTTTCTCTCACTCAAATCTGTCTTGCCCTTCAGATTCTAGTCTCCCATGACCACGTGCATCTTGCAGAGCAGTAAGAAAGATGAAAATGAGTCTCTGCATATTTAGCGTCCAGCACACCTTTTCCTGCAGTTGTTTCAAGTACATTATATATAAATAAAATAGTCAGCAAAATTAAAAAAAAATCTCTTCTAATTAGTAAGATTAGAAGAGGCCACCATCCTGCTGCCTTTTACAATACTAAAATCGCTAAAGTCGCTACTCAGGCCAAACATTAGATGTTGACATCACTGCTTACTTACTTAGTGTGTCTATAGCTGCATGGTAGCTGATGTATTTTAATTTCTTAAACTGGGCTCATCTTCAAAGTCTGAACTCATGACAGTGCCTTTGTTTTAGGGTTCAGATAATCTGAAATGGTTTAAATCTGCAGCTCATGAATAGTTCATGGTCATGAATTTCCAGTAGTGACAGTTTAAATACTTTTTTCCTTAGGTCAGGCAGCACTTTCATGATGCTGGATTTATGGCAGATGTTGATGTAGATCCTGGGTGCACACTGAACAAGAAGATCAGGAACGCTCAGCTTGCACAGTATAACTTTATTCTGGGTAATGTATTTGTTACCTTGTACTGGCTGACCCTTTGGTTACAGGGTTTGATCATTCTGTGAGCAAGGCAGAGAGCTATAATCAGTGTTTTAGGTCAGTTTGTTCCTAGGAGTCTCCACTACAGGGAACCTCTCCTGCTGACATCACAGGCATTCCTGGCTTGTATAGCTGTCCCTGAGAGGAGACACTGTGACCCAAGGCATTAATTGATACTTTTGAAAAAGGTTTTTGCTGTCTTCTGGTCAGCATTGTGGGGATAGATATGAAGTTTCTTGTCGTTTATCAGTCAGATTTTTAAGTGATTTTCCATCCTCCTGATAATTTATGCTCCTACTTCTGTAAAATAAATAAGTTTTCATTGCATTCAGCTGTGGTGTACTTCTGAACTAGGCATGCATGCATAAGAAAAGCCTCTTTCAGAGAGAGTGATGCAGGGAAAATTAGAAACTCATCCTGAAGTACGTGATTTGAAGCAGCACGTTAGTCCTGTCATGTGAGTTGGTGGTCTAGCATTGACCTTAAAACCATCTGGGATCTGTTAGAGTACAAGGAGCCTTTGACAGAGAAACTCTACCCTCCAAGAAATTGGCAGAATCGTGAAAAACTGTTAATTCCTTTGCCTCTTGGTTGTTTCTAGTTGTTGGTGAAAAGGAGAAGGCAAGTGGAACAGTGAACATCCGCACCCGAGACAACAAGGTGCACGGGGAAAGAACCATTGCAGACACTGTGGAGAGGCTGCTGCAGCTGAAAGGCTCTCGCTCCAGGCAAGCTGAAGAAGAATTTTAACACCATCTGCTCTACCTGGCATATACAGAATTTCTAGTTTTCCTAATTTAGTTAACCACAGAGTTTTTGTTCTGAGCCAGATTTGAAGTATATTTCACATTTGGACCTCTTGCTCATTTTAATGGGGATCTTTCTTTAGTCAGAAAAGCCTCTTTTTGTATTAAAAAATCAAATTTTTCAAAATGTTGAAGTAAAGTTTCCTGGCTTCTAACCAATGACAGATGAAGCAAGATGAAATTACTTTCTGTGACTGCAAGGGACAATTGAAACATTAATCAGGGATATCTGTGGCATTCTAACTGCCCTGTTAAGAATAACACATATTTTGATAACAAATGTTTTTCATGCAGTGTAACAATAGACCTCAGGCTTAAGAGCCCACACAGTAACCACATGCTGCAGCAGCAGCTTCTGGAGTGTCTCCAAGAGCTAAGAAAATGATACCTTGCCATGCTGTCTTGTGGTCTCACACCAATTGAATATATTGACTCGCCAGAGCTCCCAGTCACACGAACGGGGGGACATGAACAGAGGCCTCCTGCTTCCGTGGTGGTTGCTGCTGCTGGCATCATCTCAGCTCCCATGGTGTGGCACTCCTGGCTCCTGTGGGGCCCTCTGCCACAGAGCGCTGGGCTGCTAACCAAAGCCTACTGTGCCCTCCTCCAAAGGCAGTCTCTGAAATGTGCTGGCTCTGCAGGTGAGGTCCTCAGAGCTGTAGAAAGGGGATAACACTGCCTGGAAAAAGCTGGGCATAGTAGGGCCAAAGAAGCAGCTAAGGAAACCAGTAGTATTAGGAACAAAGGGTGTTTCCGTTCATGTCTTTGAGCTGTCATTACAGTAAGGGCATCTGTCACACCAGAAACAAGAATATACTGAGCTAAGAAAAGGTAGTGATTATTTCTTTAAGACAAATGCTACTTTCCAGTTTAATAGGTACAGTCCCATCCATGGAACACTTCCTTCACATAATTAGCAGCCCTTCCTATCTTACTGCTGAGGGATCTCATCAAGTGATTTTGGGTTTGGTTTGGGGTTTTTCTCTACATCTGGCTAACAAGAGGCAAATGTCTGTCACTGACAAAAAAATAAAATCTTGGTCTGAGGTTTTTTTGCGTCTCTTTCCTTTTATTAATCTTAACTAACCTGAACAGCTTCAAAAGGTGCTTGATAACAGTTCATTTGAAACAAAAGTTATTGCTGCAGCCTAAGCAGAGATCAGACAAGTCTGAGGACAGGCTTGAACTATCTCACCCTTTGAAAACCTCCATGTCTTGCCCTTTCCATTATTGTCTGGGCAGAAGCATTTCATCCTGCCTTTTCTCACCTATTTTACTCAGGGGTGATGGTCACATTTTATCAGCATTTGAACCCTTAGAGAATTCAGACTTGGCAGACTGTAACCCCAGCAATTTTTAGCAAAATCTATTTCATCCTCCTTTTGTTCATGGAGATTAAAGGTACCGTCTAACTGCTGTGGGGGGGAAAAGGGCGAAATTGATTTTTCACTGCCTTGCTGCTTTTGGAGTTACTTTTGTGAGGGTTGTTATTTTCTGTATTTTGCACCTGTTCTGCTTCGCTGAGGAGTGGCTGTTGCCCATGCAGTCACTGCAGTGGAAGCAGACATCTGCTACCACTGGGGCAGAAGGACTTCATCAACTTGTGAAGCAAACCCAGTGTAGATACCAGTTGCCCAGGGTAAAGGAGCCAGTGCTGTTTCTCTCTAGAAATTGTGCTTCATACTGTCTTTCCACTGGTGTATTTGTTGGTTTTCAGAAAGCTCTCCTTTTGTGGGGATCCTTTTATGGCACAGCAGTTATCAGTCTTGGAGAGGCTGTCCTTGTACAGCAACCTCATTTACTGAGATTGTGCTCTTAAATACCTGTGTAACAGTGGATATGTACTCTATGCATACATTACTAGAAACACCACTCAAAGGTATGATCCAGCAGAGTTTGGAGCTCCTGCAGGGTGGTGACAGAACTGAGGGGTCTGCCTCCAACTCAGGGTCGGCACAATTCTGCACTTGAGTGCCACCTCACACGTACTCTGCTGTTTTCAGTTCTCCAGCTGCCAGCAGCTGTGAATGTGCACAGAAGCAAAACTGGCTCTGAGGCTGTGCTCCCCCAGCCCTTTCCCTGCCCGGGCAGCAGCCTTCAGCAAAGTTCCTGATGGCTGCATCTGGCTTACGGACACCACCACAGGAGTTCAGGGCCATAAATCTTCCTCAGCAGCTGAGGGCTAGTTGAGTACGTGCCAACCGAAGGTACATCTGGTATGCAAATGCTACTGTGAGTCAATTGTCTTATTCCATAAATAGCTGACAGCTAAGGGCCTGTTGGGCTCTCCTTTATGGCAGTGGGCTGCATGCCAGGATGTCCCCTTGAGTAAGGACTCTGCTCAAGGTTAATCCTTGAGGGTGGGAGAATCCTTGCCACAACAGATTCTCAAGCAGGTGATTAACAGCATGCTAAACTTTGAAATATTGGCTAAGTAATGCAAAGGATGGATTGTGCACATGTAATCCTTTAGACAGAAGCCATTGACTGAGTCTGAGACTAAGCCTGGATCCAGCTGCACCTAGACTCCTCTCAGAAGTTTTGAATGCAACGGAGTCCTTCCTGAACCTCATGACTCAATGGCAAGCAGGGTCAACAATTTTGCCTGACCCTGTTCTCTATGCAGTGAAAATCAAGTGTACCTTGAATCTTTTAATTAAAATTCTGTTCCATTTACTATCAAACTTTGTTAAATCACTATTTTACACTGATAAACATACCGCTATTTCTTGGTTACAAGTGAAGTGCAGTACTTCATCCATAGCACTGATTTGGCCCAAGCAGCACATCCTCTCCCTTGGTTCAACCAGAAGTCCTCTGTACAGTGTTTTTGGTCACTGCTTATCACCTTTGGTAGGATAAGCTCCCAGCAAAGTACTGTGTGTTTCTCCTAAGGCAGGATGATGCAGCTTTGGTGTCGTAGATTGATGGTGGGACCACTTGTCAAGCAGGAAAGAAGCTTTTATACAATTCATTCCAGGGTTTGAGAAGGCTGAATGCCACCTCTCCAGTTTGGCAGAGCCTGCTCTGATTACCAGCATTAGGTAAGAGAAATACAAGTCATTTGCAATTTGCTTTTCAGTCTGTATATGCCTAGGGAAGTTTTCATGGGCATTTCCTGTGGAATATCTGGTAAGGTCCATCTCCAAGTCAGCTTTACTTCACAGCAAATGTAGTTTTGCAGAATCACTGATATTGAATTATATTATATTGAATATTATATTATATATTATATTGAATGTATTGAGTTGAGAAGGACCCACAAGAATCATCGAGTCCAACTCCTGGCCCTGCAGAGGACCATCTCCAAAAATCACACCTGTGAGCATTGCCAAATGCTTCTTGAGCTCTGCCAGGCTGGTGCTGTGATCACTTCCCTCGGGAGACCATTNTTCATGCCTTTCCTGCACTGTGGCACCCAAAACTGCCCCCAGCACTCGAGGTGAGGCCGCCCCAGTGCAGAGCAGAGCAGGACAATCCCCTCCCTTGCCTGGCTGGCCATGCTGTGCCTGATGCCCCCCAGGACAGGGCTGGCCCTCCTGGCTGCCAGGGCACTGCTGGCTCATGTTCAACTTGCCATTGACCCAGAGCCCCAGATCACTTTCTGTGGCACTGCTCTCCAGCATCTCCTTCCCCAGTCTGTCTGTACATCCAGGGTTACCTGTCCTGGGTGTAGAATCCACTTTCCCTTGTTGAACTTCATGCAGTTGGTGATTGCCCATCTCTCTGATTTGTCATGGTCTCTCTCCAGGGCTTCTCTGCCTTCAAGGGAGTCACCAGCTCCTCCCAGTTTTGTACCATTGGCAAACTTGTTCAGTATCCCTTCCAGTCCTGTGTCCAACTGTGTGAAGATGTTAAAAAGCACAGGGCCAAGGATGGAGCCCTGTCTGATGTCACCCCAGTCATTCTGTGCCCCACCAATAAGCCAGTTGCTCACACATCACACAATGTGTTTATCCAGCTGTGAGCTGGGCATTTTATAGAAGGATCCTGTGAGAGAGAGCTTTGCTGAAATGCAAAAAGATAAAAATAACATCCACTGTCTTCCCTTGATCAGCTAGGTGGGCTACTTTGTCATGAAAGGATATCAGGTTTGACAAGTAGGACTTCCCCTTTCAGCTGTGCCATTGCCACCTGTGAGAGGCACATGGAATGACAGGGAAGGAAGATACCTTACTGATAGATCATCCAACCACATACGAATAATGTACGGCAGTAATTTCTGTATCAGTCAGGAATCACTGTGCCAGGATTCAGCCTTCTGTGAAGTCCCTCTGTTCTGCAAACTTCCCTGAAAGAGTTTCTCCTGGACCAGAGCCACCTGGATGCTGCTACTACCAAGGGTAATTCCACTACGGTGCTTCCTGTCGTATCTTGGCATGGTAATACTTAACGCCAACGGTTCAGTCTGATGCAGTTTCAGTATTTAGATTCAGTCATGTATCAATTCCTCTAGAAGCAGTGCAGCATCACCTTTGGGGAGAACCCAGCTGTGAGATAAACTGTTAGCTGCTGTAGGCACCTTTACTCAGTCAGTCTTGCCTGACTACATTTTTCCCACTGCATCCAAACCCAGTCCTTACACACTCCTTGATAAAGGGGAATTGTTTCAGTAAGTCTGACTTTTCCCTTGTGAGACTAGGCCAAGATTAAGTGGTCTTTGAAAACTCATTTGAGATCTTCAGCTCACGCCCTGTGTAATTTCATGATTGCTTTCTCCATCATTTCTGAATTGCACAGTGATCTCTGGCAAAAATCTAAGCAATTTGCCCTCAAATCTGACAATGATAAACTGATGTGATGAAATTAAGAATTACTAAAGGCTACTCTTATTAAAAAAAAGACAGAATTTAGTGATTGGTGCTTAAAGAGCATTTCCAAAACCATTCAGCCTTTCTACAAAAGTGTTTTCCATCTGCCTTGGACAGGGATATTCTTTCACAGTTGTCTGGATGCAGCTGATGCCTTGTTAGCCACTGTGATTGAGCATGCTCATAGAGAATGAGATACATTTGGACTTGCACTAGAAGTTTTTTGTTTAATTTTTTTCATGTAGGACAGCTTCTGGAGCAAGGCATGCATTAGCAGCTTCTGATAAATCACTACGAGAACATGGGCTCAGATAAACTGGGGCAGCCAGGGACATTTTGTAGTGTTCTCAGACATTGAAGGTAAATTGTCTGGGCTACACGTTTGGTTTCAATACATCAGATATCTGTATCCCTCTGAAAACTACAGCCTTCAAATTGGGTCACAAAGCTCTTCTGCAAACAAAAAAATGCTCTGAGGGTAGCTGTGAAAACTGGGAAAAATACCTCCTACCAAATCCAAAGTGTTCAGCACCCCAAAAGAAAAAAAAAAGGGAAAAAAAAAGGAAAAAAAAAAAAAAAAAAAAAAAAGAAAAAAAAATCTATCCATCAATATCTATATGCCCGTTAACCATGACAGAAATGCATCATGAGACAGCCTTGTCTTCCCTAGAGTCTTTGGGATTGCCTCTCTCAGATCCCCACAGAGACAAGGAGAAACTGTAAGGAAGCAGAGATCAAGAAAGTATGAAACAAAGACATGCAGTGCTCTCCCTGCTGACATCCAGATGCAAAGTTAAGCTCTTTGGAGTCAGAACATCCCACCCTGTGAAAGGTTTATCTCACTAGATTAGAAGAGAGTATGCTCACTGCATGCCAGTTTGGGGCTGACACTTAGAACACCTTTTGCTATCCATCGCAAGAAGAAGCAGGCTTATAAACCAGACTTTTATCAATTTTATTGCATTCCTGAAACATGACTCTTCATTTTTGGAATACTCAAAACTTACCCTATGGCAACATCAGCACAGGTTAACTTAATACTCTGCAGGAGCTTAGATGCAGAATGACAATCTAATCATGCTTGATGTGTGGTTTTCCAATTGCAAGCTTCAGGGACAGTCTGTAACCTGTCTAAAGCACATAGGCAATAAAAGGAAAAATCCTCAGTGTTTTTCCTTTAATGGGATACAGGCACATAAGGATGTGAAATCTGTGTCCCCGAGTACCTGCAAGGATGTCGGGCTGCACACTGGAACAGCTTTGAATTAATACAATTTTTTGGAAAGGCACCTTTTGTTGGTGCACTCACTGAAATGTCAAAATGGGTTGAATTATTAAGCACACCTTTCCAAGAAGCCATTGCCAGCTGGGAGTTAATGATCATACAATGACATTTCTTCATAAACAGTCTTTTTAACTATGGGAAATCAGATCACACAGAAGTATTCTGAATTCTGCTCTTCACATCAGGCCAGTGGTGTCAGAAGAGGGATCAGGTGGAGTCTGAACACCTTCAGCTCATACTAATAGCACAAAGAGATCAAATAGAACTTTATTTAGGAGAAATATTTCTTTCTTTAGGATTTTTAAACCATTTTATGTCTTTGAACAGATAATCCCAGAACTGACTGTACATCCACTTTATCAAGTTTCTCCTTTCTGACTCTAACTCCTCAGCATCAGCGGGCTGAGCTATTTGTATCTTTTCCTGACAGAGATTTTTCTGAGATTGTTTGCAAGGTGGAAATAAGACTAATTTCAGATTTTTTTGGCTTTACTTTCCAATGACAAGTTTGGTTGTTCTCAGTATCAAGACTTCTTCCAGAGAGTAAGACTTTCAAGCTCTGACTAGAAACGACCATCAAACAGCAAATCTCCATTTCCTCATATGATTCTTTAACTTGTATTGTTCAGGATTTACAGGTGGGAATTCTGCAGCCAGCTGCAGCCTGGCCCTGAAGTACCTAAACTGTGGAGGTACAGTCTTACTAACCTTGAAGCCTGCTACTCGCCACGCACTGAGTCCCTGTCCCAGATGTACCATCCCCTCATTCAGTTCCCTTCTCTGCCTGAAGGGGTTCAAACCCAAATCCCCAACATCCAAAGAAGAGCATACTGAGAGTTTGGGGTATCTCCTATATAGAAAAAGACATGAGGAAAGTGAAGACAGTACGGAAACAGATAAAAGAGGGCCTGTGCTGCCTAATAGATCTGGGACTCTTACTGGGGATTTCACACACATTTATACTTCATAGAAAGGACCTATCTTCTCAGCACCAGCACATAAAGCTAGAATTTTTCTGTTTCTGTTTTAATGAATCTTGAATTCTCAGCAACTAACTCCTGGGTTTTCAAGATGCTCCATGTAGATCTGGCAAAGAACACAGTGCAATAGTTTGGTGTATGGCTTTTTGTTTCCAAAAACATGCTTTGCAAAGCAATACTCTGTTTACAGGGTAGTCTGTTATCTTGCAATTAACAAACTCATCAGAACCAGTATCATAAATCACTGACAAAATCTGAAAATCTTAGTTCACTCACAGCTGACCTGTGCAAGACAGAGGTTTGTGCCAGCTGAAGGAATAAATGTCCAACTCGAAATTATAACAGAAAACCAGATTAAAGTTTCAGTTTCCCACCCTCAGCTCTGTCTCTTCATCACAGGGTCAGCTTTCTTAAAAACTGTCCTGGTGATGTGGCAGTAAATCTTATAAAATGTTTAATGAAATAGTATTAATGTGGTGCCAAGAGACCCCAACAAGATCAAAACCTCATTGTTCAAAGCTGTACAGAAGCAGGCTCTGCTCTGAAGTGATGGTGATCTAATTATGCGGGGGCATCGGGAGTGCACAGCACAGCGCTGACTTAATCCCTGCACAGCCCTGGAAGAACTGGACCTCCAGGCTTGGAAACCAGGGCTCTGCTCCCCACACTGCATGCCTGTTCTGCTTTCTCTGCCAAGCAATACTTTTTGTGGGGTCACATTTGTTAGAAGAACCAGCAGCCCTGCCTGTGTGTGTCTGCAGGGGGGCAGAGTCTGTCTGCAGCACTGCAAACAGCCACAGCGCACCGGGATTGCTGCTTCTTGCCCACACACTCTTAGCAGCTGCCAGTATGCCCTGACCTGGTTTTTCACATCAGAGCAGCAAGTGGATCCCACTATTGGCCACAGAAAGAGAAGAGAGACATGGTCAAAAGCTTTGTTTCATTTTGAAAATGGTGGAGCTTCTTTGCTGTTTAAATTGCAGTCATGAACAGCCCTTCTCTAAGTCACTGCATCATTTTATTTACATCTTGAGACAGTGACTCCCTCTTTTCAATGGCACAACTGGCACTCAACTCCTTAACACCTTTTTTCCCCCATACTTCAAGTGCTGGTTTGGCCCAGCAGCTGCCCACCATTTGTAGAGACGAGCCCTGGGAGCCCAGAGAGGTGCTGCTTCAAAAGTTGCAAAAGGAAAAATCAGTCAATCTGTCTGTCCTTCTCTGGTCTACCCTTGGTTATGGTATGTCAGGCACATTACTGATTCAGTGCTCAAAACATCACCTGTGCCCTTAAAGAGATTCGATCAATAAAAGGTGTTCAGTTCTTCAGAAGACAACTATCTTCAGAAACTGTAATGGATAATAAAGTCTGGAACAAACAAAACCTAACTCACTGATTAGTTTTGCCCCAGTGTTCATCAGCAGGGCCTTCAGCCCTGGCACACCCACCAAGCAGACAGTTTTCATCACACTTCATGACCAAGCACAGTTCTAGAGGGAGATGAATGTGTGCTGAGGGTTTGCAGCCTGTTTCAGGGATATTAATAGAGACAATCTTGTGCGCTGTTTAGGCACCAGTTTTGTGGGTTGGAAGATCTGTTTGAGCCACTCACAAGGGCTCAGACAGTAATTCATCATAGAATTATAGAATGGCTTGGGCTGTGTCATATATGAAATTAGGTAATTGGCTTTTGCATATAAAAATCATGACCAAGTTAATAGTTATTAAAGTTGTTAAGATAGTTAAATTGTTAAATACCTTTTAACTGTGAAGTTTCCATTGTTCTCTGTGAACCAATGTCCCTCCCCAGCAAATGATCCATTGGTGAAAGGAACTTGTGATGTACCTTGAAATTCACCAATCATCTTGTGCCATGGGGGGCGGGACAGTGGGGAGTTCTGGGAAGGGCCAAGAGGGTATAAAAGTAGGATCCCAGAGCCTTCTTTCTATTCCTCCATGTGGCGAAGCTGGTGAGCAAATCTTCTTGTATCTGCTCCCCTAGCGCTGGGTAAAGGCGGGGAGGGGCCATAGGCCTATCTCTGTTCAGAGACCTTTTTTTTTATTTTAAGAGAATTTTGCCTCAGATTAGCTGAGGTAGATCCAGCTCTGTAGATTTCTGCCATGGGCACATAGCCAGTTTGGCACCAAGAGTCTCTGATCCTGCGATCCCGGGGTTTTTATATTATTTTAAATTAATAATTCGGATGTTGTTATTTTTCCAAATTATTTTTCTTGTAATAAAAGATTTTTGTTTAATTAAAACAAGAGTTGTCCTTATTCCTGACAGGTTGGAAATGACTTTAAAGATCATCCAGTTCCAACGTTCTCACCATGGGTAGGGACACTTTCCGCTAGACCAGGTTGCTCAGACCCCATCCAAACTGGCACTGAACACCTCCAGGGCTGGAGAATCCACAGTTTCCCTGAGCAACCTGTTCCAGTGCCTCACCACCCTCACAGTAAAGATTTTCTTCCTAAAATCTAATCTAAACTCCATCAGTTTGAAGACATTCCGCCTTGTCCTGTTGCTCCAGGCTCTTGTAAAGAGTCCCTTTCCATTGTTCTTGTAGCTACCTTTTCAGCTACTGGAATAACACAACTGGGTCACCCCAAAGCCTTTTCTTTTCCAGTCTGAACGATCCCAATTCTCAGCCTGCTACCCACAGTGCTTCGGATGCAGCATCACTTTTTCTCCTTTCTTTTCTGTTTTGTTTTGTTCCATAAGAGCAACCTCAGAAGTTGGGTGAGCAATGAAGATGCTGCTACACAGCTCTGGAGTGTGCAGAAAGATCCATGTAATCCTCTTGAAAAAACCATCAAAAGCCTCATAGCTAGCAATTTACCTTTTCCCTCCCTCAAATGGTTTTCAGTCTTCATGATGGAGGTGGAGCAATTTTTCTCTCCACAGCTCTTCTTTATTGTTGGAATTCTGCAGCAACATAAAAAGAGACATTTTTATTTGACAAGAAGCTTTGCTTCTCAAGACAGGGGAAGAGTTGGTGGAGGACAGGTGCTGGGAAGGAAGGGCAGCATCACCACTCTCAACCAGGATTACTGGGTGTGACAACAGCACACACAATAAAGATGAATCTCATTAAAGAACTGCAGCCCGATAGTTTTCATCCTCAGATATAACTCAGTGCAAGACAGGCTGGTTTTCTTCTCTCCATCTCAGTTGCAAAAAGCATTTGGCTCTCAGTCACCCTTCAGTAAATGCAGAATGAGAAGATTGACGACTGAATTATGACATGACATTATTTGTTTCACACACTCTGAAAAGGGCTGAAATTGCTGGGTATGTTTCTAGTCCATTCTTGCTTTTGACAACCTTTTGCTTTTGAGTTGCAACTGTGGGGACTGTCAGCACACAGATTTTTGTGAATACATCTTTAACTACTCCAGGCCATCAGAGGGGCTACTATCAGTCAAGCAAATCAATGTTTTGAATTCACCTACCTGAATACCTACCTGCTGTCTGTCTCAGCTTTGGTAGGGCTTTTGCTACTGTCTTCTGTAGCATTCCTGTTGACAAATTGGTGAAGCATGGAGTAGGTAAGTGGGTGTCAGAGGTGTCGGAACTGTCAGGCTGAAAGGGCTGTGATTAACAACAAAGTCTGTCCAAAGGGCAGTGGCTGGTGATGTGCCCTGAGGCTGATACTGGGGCCAGTTCTGTTCAACCTCTTCATCAGTGATGTGGATGATGGGGCAGGGCATCCTCAGCACGTCCACACTGGGAGGAGTGGCTCGACGCCACAGGGTTGTGCCACCAATGAAAGGGTCCTCAGTGGGTTGGAGAAATGAGGTGACAGGAACCCAGCAGGTCAAGGGACCTGCCTGGGGAGGCACATGTGGAGTGCTGCACAACGTGGTGAGCTCCCCAGTAGAAATAACACGGATGTACTGAAGGGAGCACCATCAGGGGTCACAGAGATTATGCAGGAAGTCTACTAGGAAGAAAGTGCTCATGCTGTTTCAGACGTGATGGAAATAGAATCAGCAGCAGGTGCTAGAAGAGCTGAACTGGAGACTGGAAAGGATACACATGCAGACACTTGTTCAGTAAAAACCCCTGCACTGTTACCAGAACAGTTTTCAACTTGGGAACTTACAGTGTTGCTTTTCCCTGGTCTTAAAATTAAAGATCAGACACGGTTAAAGGGGAACAAGGGTTTTTACCTCAGTATTTATTTAAGGATCCTCAGGTGCACCGAAATGCACGTTGAAATGCACCCCAAAAATGCACACACATGATGAATCGCGTATAAAATTATAGGCCTTGCAAAGATTCCCCAGTGAGAGGCTTGAGTGAACCCCTCGTCCTGAGGAACCTTCCTCCTGGATGGGCCAGTCTTAGTTTACAGAATGTGCTCTGGAGAGGACCTTGGCATCTGGGGCTTTCTGACCCCTAACTGCGAGGCTTCCAGGATGTTTGGTCTCCTGGCTTAACAGAATGTTGGGTCTAAACTAAGTTATCAAGGAATTGTAAGTATGTGGGCTAAAAGCACTAAGAATACATAAAAGCTATATAAAAGCGTATGTTAAAGGGGTTTAAAAGAAAAGGCAAAAAACCATCATGGCGTCAACATTCATGCAAATTTCATCCCTGGTACATTTAGCTCAACACCTGAAGCTTCATTCAAAATTATCCAAAGCTTTGCAAAGCAGGGTATTTTTTTGTATGAACACCGATTGAATTTCAAGAAAGAAATGCTGTAAAGCAATTAAAAGTTCATTTCTCATTTAAAAAAGGGAAAGGCCAAACACCTGGCTGATGAAAATCTTACAAATTGCTGTTCAGTTTTACTCAGCTTCTTCTTCAAATGTGCATGACTTAGTACTTGAGGTAGAAACCATGTTCAACACATCATTTGAGGACTGTCTTCAGATGTCACAGATAGCAATTTCATATGAATCATGGTTTGAATTGCATGTGTTAATAAATAGCATCCAGTGCCATGTAACATATAGCGTATAAAAGCCATTTAACAGCGAAGAGCAATAGCGAGTGATAGCACAGCTCATCAGTTACCACGCAATATCCCTCCAGTATTTATGGAGGGGAAATGTAGGCACAGAAAGGAAATTAGACAGGATACTGTAATTAACATCATAATTCCAGAAACATGTTAAGTGTTACTTCTCAGTGGTTGCTAGGACTGCACACAGAGCCAAAAATATAGACACAGGTCAAGGTTTAAACTGCTTGTGAACTTTTCAGTAAGAACTGCAACTTTGCCACATCTTTTCGTTGAAAGGAAAATGATAGCTATGATATTATTATTTTTTATCTAATAATATGTCACTCATTCTATAATACACATGTTTTTAAAATGAATTCTGAGCTTCTCATAGTTGAGCAAAATACCTTCAGTGAAGTATCTTTTCACTCCTTAAAAAGCTCCTGAACAGCTACAGCTTTGAACTGCCTAGACATTCTGAGTTCAGCTGTTATTCTATGAGCTAGGTACCACTGACATTTGAAACAATGTATTATTTTGTACAGAAACAGATATTTGTGGTCATAAAATGGCTCAGATCATCAAAGTTAAGTGTTCCCAAAGCTGTCAGTTCAGAGGCAAATTATTCCTTATTCACAAGCTCGTAAGTGGTGGCACAAGGGGAAGGTGGCAATTCCTTCATTGATGAAATTCCTTCTCTTATGGAAACTGCACACATTTTGACTTCCTTTTATCAGTCACCAGTGACTACCACTGCTTTGGAGCTTTCCATGGACATTTTGCTTGACCATAAACCTATGGTTGCACTTTTGGCATCCACCTGGAGGGATCACATCTCAGCACTACCCAGGCAAGCAGATCAAAAGAGTACCTGGAGTTGTAACAAGATCACTGTCACCTGAAACCTCTAATTATTTTCCAGAACTCCAAGTTGCCTTCTTTTTGCTCCAAACTAGCTGCAAATAAAATGAAATATTTCCCCTTCTAAGTTGTTTCTGAGCTAGACTGGTGTCCCTAGATCAAAAGCAGCTCTGTTCCTGGCTTCAGCTATACAGGTGTTTGAGATTATTTGCTCAATTACAGCAGTAAGAAGGACAGGCAGCTCCCTTGTCGGTTTTCCTTCCTTCTTCAATTTGGTTTTACTTTGTAGGAGCCATGGCCAACTAATGGTCCCTGGGGAAGAGCAGGAAGGCTCTGGATTAATACTTGTGTGCACCAAGGTAGCACGGTGAGGCTGGGATGTGGCTTTCCAATGTGAGCCTGGAGCACCCCATCTTCTCTTGCAGTTTTCCCTGCTGATCAAATCTTCAGGCACATAGAAGTATTGGCTCAGGGAGGCTTTCAAAACCAGGATCCATCACAATGTAAGCCCCTTTCTTCATAGCCAGGCTTCACCCAGCTGTAAAGATTGGACCTGCAACTTCCTGGCAGGCAGCTTAGGGGATGTCTGAGGAACATTTGTAGGCTGAAGCTTTGCAGATAGCATATCAGCCATTACTGTGAAGGGAAGCCAGATGTTTTCTCTGCTGCAGCAAATTCCTGGAGTCTTGCTGTTCTGATCCACTCTGTAGCTCCTAGGATGGAACAGCAGCTGCATAGGTTTTCAAAATTCCTGTGATTTCAAATGCATAGTCAGAGGTGTCAAAAGGCAACAGAGAAGCATGATCTGCAATAGATCTCTACAAGTCTTTTATTTTATTTCCTTCCCGTTTTGGATATTTAAGATGGCAACCATCCATCTGACCGAAAGATGTCTCAGTGGTTATGCTAACAGAAATCTGACATCAAAGGCATTTCAAAGCTGTTGTTGAGCGTGTTTTGAGTGTGCCTTGAGGTTGAAATTTCAGTAAGACAAAGGTTAGGGCTGTGGCTTACGCTAGCTTGATTCTCCAACCTAGTACAACCACAGTTCTAACACAGCTTCCCTCCAGCAAGGTTATCTTTGCCTTATCTAAGGTGGGTTAGATAAGGCAAAAAACATACGTGAAAAATTTTGATTTGCCCCGTGCGATATTTTGATTGCAAAATCTACCACTATGGTAAACACAAACACATTCAGAAATCATCATAAAAATAAAATACAAGGGAAATGTCAACCAAACACTTTCACTCCTGTAGAAAGATATTCCTGCTATTAAATATCTTTATTGGTGATCTGGAAGAAAACAGAAAACCAGTGCAGAGAATATTTTCAGATGAGATAAAAATTGGCAAGACAGTAAATGAGGAAGATTGGTTAGATAGGGTGAACTGGGTCACTTGCTAAAGTCAGTGGAATTTTAAAATCTGCTTTCATAAAGGAAGAAAAAGGAAAAGCAAAGATGAGAGGTCATATATGAGAGGGGGCTGTATGCTGAAATTCATGACACTGGGAAATACCATCATAGTAATGGCAACCTACCATCTGACTTTGTGTTTATAATGTAATGGAAGAGGAGTAATGACTAATATTTGACCTAGAAAATGTAAGAGAATACCAATGTTGTAGGCAGTGACAAATGCAGATTTGCAAGTTTGTGCATCTGAACTTCAAAGTTACATTTGTAAGCATTCAACAAGAGCAGAAGAAACTGAAGTCCATGGAATAAGCCTGAAGAAACTCAGTGTATTTATCTCATTTAAGGGAAGAAAGAGGTGATTTGATCAAAGTTTGCAAGCACTCCTCTGTGAAATAGATTTCTAATGGAGACTGCACCTATTCCTGGCATGGAAAGAAAGAGCACAGTCCTGAGTTTGGAAGAAGGTACAAAAATGGCAGCTAGCAAAAGGCAGACAGCTTGAAAAATCCATCATAGAATCACAGTCCTTCTGGCCAGGGCTGCTCTCGGTCTGTTCATGCCCAGCCTGTGCTGATACCGGGGGCTGCCCTGACCCAGCTGCAGCACCAGCACTTGGCCTTGTCAAACCTCATGGTGTTCCCATGGACCACTCCTCGAGCTTGTCCAGGTCCCTCTGGATGGCATCCTGTCCTTCAGGTGTGTCAAACACACATCACAGCTTGGTGTCACCTGCAAACTTGCTGAGGGTGCACTTGATCCATTTTTCTATGTCATTAATGAAGATACAACACTGGTCCCAGTAAGGACTCCTGGGTGTCCTACTTGTCACTGATGTCCCTTGGGGCTCAAAGCTGTTGACCACCACCCTCTGGATGTTACTGTCCAACCACTTTCTTATCCATCTAACAGACCACTCATCAAATGAAATATGTAATCTGAGCATCCCAGCTCCTGAGCACATAAAATGTGTTGATTTCACCAGGACACAACCTCCACACAGCTCAAACTAACACACAGTTTTCCTTTGATCAGAACAAGTACTGTCAAGGACACAACCATCCTCTTACCAGAAACCTTAATTCACTAATCTAGGGGTAAATATGTGCAATCATCCTCTAAATAAATAAAGAAAATGAAAAAGAAGAAAGAAACCTGTCACCCTTGTAGCTCTAGTTTACAAAGGGTTTTGCACTCCTTATACTGCATATCTTCATCTCAGCAGGCAGCTCTCATTCTGGAGGGACAGATGTCATGGGCTATTGCAGAGGACACAAAATGTTCTTTCTTCAGATGTTTATTTTATTGCTTCCGCTATAAAAGGTCTTCAGGCTCAAGCACATGAGAGCCCCATGTGTGTGCACAAACAGTAGAAGTCAGTCAGACACACCCTTTAAATCAGCTTGGGGACTCCTAGTATTTGTGAGGCCAGTTCAGCACCAGCTTCCCACAGCCACTGGCCAGTGAAATACATCCAGGGAAAGCAACAGCTTTCAGTTCTGAGCTCAGCAGATTTCCTGTATGAAACCAGCACAATATATCTGGCCTCCAGCAAATAAATAGCTTTTCTGGGTAACTCTTTCTTCCTCAGTGGATTGATTATTTATTTAAACAAAAACCCCAAACAGATCATCTATGGTCAAGACCTTATGCTGTTTGTGCTGTCATAATTGTCATTGTGTGCTGCAAAACTCTGTCAAGAGGAAAGACAGGAAAGGGACCTCTCCAGTACCCTGCACAAAACTGAACTGAAGGCACTCACTCATCCAAATGTGAATTCCAAGAAAGTGGCAGCAGGTAGACAAACCACCCAACAGATTTTCTGTCCTGTGAAGAGCACTGAACAACATCCCTCAAAAGGAACATTTCCTTTCAGAAATACTGAAATTATCTGTTTTGACATTGCTCATGGCTACTTGTGAAACCTGAATTAAGGCAAAAAAGGTTTCAAGCACCCCAATACTCTACTTTTCAGAAACTAAACTTTCCAGCATAGTTTGTTACCACTGCTGCTTCAAAGTTACATACACAAACTCATTCTTCACCAGGGTAGGGGGGACTGTCTGTACTGGATGGAAAATTTCAACTCCAGTTTTGATTACCTTTCTACAGTTTCAGACCCAGTAAGGGTCATGGCCATGGCAGTCACAGCACCAGAATAAAAGCTCCCTGAACAAAGTTTCCAATGTATTGGTGGCACTTTTACCTCCTCACATGCTTGTAACAACAGCACTCAGTGAACCCTGAGACATGGATTGCTCAAAGGATTTGTTGAGCTCGGCAGAGAATGTTTTTGTGTTCCCCATCTCACTACTCTTTGGGATACCATGAGTCCAACAAGGCATGAAAGACACATTTCCCATTTGGAGGGTGACTGCAGGTCAGGCGGACTGATGCCGAGTCTGAGTGGGTGCTGAAAAGGCAAAGGAGCAGCAGATCCAAAGCCCCAGCACCCTCACAGAGGCCAGCACTGCCTGCTCCCAGCAGGGTCCTCACGTAAACGGGGGTACCCTTGTCGATCAGACCACCCTTGTGGGAGGGCAGAGGGTGCCAGCAGGAAGCTTCAGCCAAAATCTGAAGTTTGCTGATCGTGTAACCACAATAATCACCAAGACATGTTTTTGCTCCCATTAACTACAGCAGGATCTGGCAGCTGCAACATCCCCTCTGCCTCCTTGCCTAGACACAAACTTGGAAGAGAGGCATGAACAGAAATGAAGTGACCCAGGATTGACAGGGAGCTGTCAGCTTCCAGGTGACATGCAGGGAGCATTTGCTGACAAGAGGGATGTTTGCTGTAAGCAAACTCCTGCCTCGTGCCGGATCCTGTGGGTGCTCATGGCCTCTCCTCGGTTCAGCTGTAAAGCAAAACTTCAACTTTAAAACTTCACGTGGCTGTGAAGCCAAGACCAGGTGGGCTCAACATCTCATCAGATGGGCAGGAGGGTGAAGTCAGTCACTTCTATGTTCACAGCTCCTAGGGGTAAAAATCTCACTGGTCTTCCCGTGTGTGTGTTACTCTAGTAATTCGCAGTGACTGCCAGGGCCAGGGTGTGTCCCACGAAGGCTGGGACTAGGGACAGAGACACATGGAAAAGAATTTGCAGAAAACCACCATTCATTAGCTTTCAGATAGGCATTGCAGCACAGGACAGTAATTTTATCAGCCAGCATTAGCATTGTTTGTTATGAGTCTGATTCATGCTCCCATATGTTATAACGTGACAATATTTCTACTCCCAGAGCCAAACAACAAGGAAATATACTTCCAAGTGAACACAGTGGTAATTTAATGTCAAGCTTCTTTAGTTCAGATATTGTATGAAACAGATAGCAGATATAGGAGAACAAACAGGAAACATAAATATCTCCATGACTGCCATCTGTATGAATAAGCACGTGGGGAGCATGAAGGGTCACTGAACTTCTGTTCACAGTGAGTCCTGATGGGCTTGCAATAAAACATTCCCTCTCTGACAGTTCACTGATCAGCTTCCCTCAGCCTGGAGTCTTCCTTACGGCAGTTCCCTATTAATGCCACATTTTCCATCACTCCAGTATGCCAGTGTAGCAATGGGAGCTTTCCTTAACACCAGCACCACAGTAAACTGCAGTGCCCTTTGCCCACTGGTGGGTGAGAGGCTGGACATGACCCAGCCATGGCACTCACAGGCCAGAGAGCCAAACGTGTCCTGGGCTGCAGCCAGAGCCCCGTGGGCAGCAGGGGAGGGAGGGGATTCTGCCCCTCTGCTCTGCTGAGACCCACCTGGAGCATCCAGCTCTGGGGTCCCAGCACAGGAGGGACAGGGACCTGCTGGAGCGAGTCCAGAGGAGGCCACCAAGATGATCAGAGGGCTGGAGGACCTCTGCTGTGAGGAGAGGCTGAGAGAGCTGGGATTGTTCAGCCTGGAAAAGCTTTGGGGTGACCTGAATGTGGCCTTCCAGTACCTGAAGGGAGCCGACAAGAAAGATGGAGGGAGATCATTTGCAAAAGCATCCAGTGACAGGACAAGGGGGAATGGCTTCAAACTGAAAGAGAGTAGGTTTAGATGAGATATTAGCAAAAAATTCTTTACTGTGAGGGTGGTGAGGCACTGGCACAGGTTGCCCAGAGAAGCTGTGGCTGCCTCATCCCTGGCAGTGTTCAAGGCCAGGCTGGATGGGGCTTTGAGCAACCCGATCTAGTGGAAGGTGTCCCTGCTATGTTGGAACTAGATCAACTTTAAAGTTTCTTCCAACCCAAACCATTCTGTGATTCTACAATTCATTCTCTGATGTCTCAGACCCCAGTCGAAGCTGCTGAATCACTGAATCCAGACCATCTTCTTGCCTGCTTGTAACATGACAGAGACAGAGGTAACTCCAGAGATCCAGCAAAAACTGCCTTCCAAAACATCCAATCCCTCTTGGAAACTATTTTCCTCTGTCCCAAATCTTTAACTTTGATCCAGCAAAAGCTAACTTGATGACGCAAAAGGGTAACAGTGAATAAGGAGAAGCCTTCAAGAATCTTGAAAAATTTTCTTTTTTGTTAGTTTGTGATATCGCAGGCATCGACTGAAACACAGATATTTAGCAACTTTTTGGTTTCCATCAAAGATTCCTGACACCTGACAGGAAACCCTGACACCTCAGCTTACAGACAGTGGTTGGCCACTCTGAAGGTCCTGTGGTTATTTCTCATTCCCTGGGTCTCACTGCTGTAACCACTGCATCTGTAGGACAGACTTGTACTCCTTGGCTAACACAAACCCAGGTTTTGCTCCTGTGAAGTGTGCTGGAGCTATCTGCACTTCCTCACTAAGAGAAAAGAGGAGGTTGGGATCAATCCGTGACAGAAATAAGCAATATCCTCATGTGAGCTCCCCACAGTCTGCTGCAGGGAGCAAGGGCTGGGGAGGCTGCAGTGCAGGGCAGCAGCAATAAACCATGTTTCTTATTAATCACCATTATGAAACACAGTCAGATCAGCCAATCCAAGGAAGAGAGGTGTCTGGCACCAACTCCTGTTCTCCAAGGAACACGATAACCCTCTGAAAACAAAGAGGACATTCAACAGCCCTGAAATTTCTCCCTCTTAAATCTGCAACATATTGTGTTTCTACATCCACAAAATTAAACTATCAGTTGTGCTGCATCAAGTGCCTCTTGTCTGGGAACACCCCACCTGAAATCCCCTTCTTTTGCCTCATCCTGTTGCCACGCTGGTTTAATTTTGAGGTGATGCTGGCAGCCAACAGGCAGTTCCTTTGGTGGGTGTTCCATGCTTGGCTGAGCCAAGGAGTGCTGCAAGCTGTGCCACACAGTGCAGCAACCACAGGAACTGCTCGTCAGGCTGTGTTGAGCGGTGGGTCATCCAGGAATGCCTGACAGGACTTTTGCAAAGTAGAGGGAGCTTCCGCTCACTTCTCAAATCAGCTCAATCCTCTCCCTTAGAGCACCTGTGCAGAGTGCTGTCCCTGTGGGTTGGAGATCCACACTTTTTAAAGTAAGAAGGAGCAGCTTCCTGCGACTTCCATGGAGTGCTGTGAGGCTGAGCCCATGGATGGATGCATGGGTGGAGTTTGGTGCCAGAGTGAGAACTGGTGGTGCTCTCTCCCCAATCCTAACTGTGCTCCTGGGCAGCATGTCAAGGACCAGGGTTGGTCTGATCAAGTTTCTGGGCATAAGCACAAGCAGGACTTGCAAAGCTTGAGTGATGAGAAGATTCAGGGTGGGGGACAAATGGGCGTAGTAATATTATATACAAGTCTTCAAGAGACACATATTTGCTGCCAAGGAATTACAGACATATCTGCTTAGACTAGATATAGTAAAATTTCATCTGTTTCATAGGAAATAATGAAGCCTTTTAGTGTACATTTTTACTTAGCATCATGCCCTATTCTTCTACATTTTCCCCTCACCCTTTTTAATGATCTCTCTTATGCTGGAGTATCAAGCACCAAAATAACTCAGTGTTGGGGATCCCTGGCATATAAAAATTGTTTTTAAAGCTTTTCTTTTTTCCTGGAAATTCCATTGTACGGATCTTCTTGCACGGGAAAAAGAAAATACCAGAGACATCAAACATATGCAATGCCATTTATTGAAGCTTGAAACAAATACGTCATCATAGTTTGCTTTTCAAACCTTGAAATGTTAGAATAAGCTGTGAATGTGACAAATACACATTTTTTCCTGAGCCATCTGTTGAAGCTGATGTGTCTTGGGCTAATATGATAATACAATGATAATACCCCTCTGCACTTAGTATTCAATTCAGTTTTGAGACTAATGACCATCTGGGTTCAGATCATAAATCCACCTTTAGTTAAGAACAGTTGTGTCACAATAGCAGTGGCACTGCTCTGTTAAAACAGTTCATGTTGTCACAGTATTTTCCCTAAAGTTTTAAGCTGAGCAACAGTAATGACTGCGCTTCCCTGGGTAGAAAGATTATTTTGACTAATGTCTGTAATATAATTTATTCACTTTTTATTCATTTCAAATGAAATTACAGCTCCCTGAAGAAAACAATGAAGGCAGAAATGGTTTAACTCCATCCTAGCCCTAAGGAGCACTGGAAAGGACAACAACTCCTGCAGGCATTTTCCTCCCAGCTGCACCATATCCACTCAGTCAGCTCCTTTCTCATTAGCCCACATACCTGGTGGCCTCCTTCTGCTGACCTCTGTGGATAAAAGGTTACGCAGGTACCTCTGTGCACAGAATACCCTGACCCGGAATGCCGTCCTGCCCACCAGTCCAGGTTGTCTGGCTGCTGGGAAACTGCTCTACCCAACGCAGCCCAAGCGAAGCCCTGCCCAAATCCTTCCTGAATCAGGCGGGACACCCCTACTTCTGCACATGATTCAATACTTCTGCGTCCAGAGGAGTAAGAACTGCCCAGATTTCTATTGCTCAAAGGGTCCCCAGAAGGAGAGAAGCACACTGTGAAACTTAAAAAGCATCATGTCTGGCATTGGCCAGCAACACCACAGACATCTATCATTGTAAGAGTGTGTGCATGCATGCACGTGCACCATTGCAAGTCATCCCCATGTCTGTTAACCTAGCACCACATTTTTAACAGTGGATTTTGTTTTATCAGCACCTAAAACTGTGATTGCCATCACAGAGGTTAATAGATCTAACCTTACAATGTTGCATATTTCGAACTCCCAGAGACTTCAAGTGAAGAAGTAAATCCTCAGCCAAAGGTCACAAACCTTTGAAAAACAACCATTTGACTCATGGCCATCATTAGGTTAATACATTATAGCTAGGTTAAAATACTTCTATTAACTTTCATAAATGTCTGTCTAGAAAAAAAGCTACTGCTAGTCATAGTTCTGTAACCATAGTGACACTGGGATTCACGACCACGTGTCTCACTGTATACTGCATAAAATGTGACATTTCCCTGCACTACAGTCTGAAACTGTAAGGTAAGTAGGGTGCAAATCTGAGATTTTCAAAAAAAGTATGAAGAACCAAGGTGTCCAAATCCTGCTGAATTCCAAAGGAATCTAAATGTCTGCTTTTGTTCAGCTCTTTTCAAAATGCCCAGCTTTGTTCAAAGGGTCCAGTCTTGGCTCCCCGAAGTTTGTTTTGGCATTTTCTTCACTAGCAAAATAGATACGCTATTTGGCTAGTGGTGCCCTCATGCCTGAGGCCTGAGCTATGCAGACACTACTCTGGGCCTCAGATTCCAGTCCTAGGAGCCCTCAGCTCCACTAGGATCAAGGATTTACACATGGGGAAAAGTCTGCTGTGAGTGAGGTGGTAGAGTGCTCTTATGGATGTGGGCTTATGCTCTGCTGGGAGATACTGGATTAAACGATAGCTCTGTCACTGAATATCTGTGTGAACTACAAAGTTTCCAGTTGTTAGCTGGCCTTTATGCTGATGGTGTAAAATTGGTTTCAAAACGTAGTATGGGAAATTTCCAGCTGAAATGCTTGCATGCCATGTTTGAAGCTGCAAGAAAGGTTTAAGTCTGCAAAGTTGAATTCTGTCATAAAAGTTAACATGAAAATAGAAAAACTATTTAGCTGGGTCGGCTCATTGCTCCTTCCTTGTCAAAGAACAGAAAGATTTCATTTTTTAAACGTGAAAGACTCAACTTTAAATTGTCCTTACCTACATCAGTTTAGAAGTCTTTTGCTTTCTCACAATGTGACTCCTTTACTCTTTGTGCCATAAACAGTGGGAGCCATTGCAGTGCCTGGTTCCTCTGCTCAGCAGCTGTAATATTCTTGAACAAATAGAGCTGACCACAGCATAAAACTGGTGGATGTGAGAAGTCAACAGAGAGACAATACCACCCTTTCCAAAGGATAAGTGTTGAGGTTAAATTTGCTGCAGAACAAGATGGTACAACCTCTGTGCTCCATCAGTTTCCTGACAGCTTTTTATGTCCTGCTGACTTGTATCATTCATATCTGAATACCTGCAGCTATGGAGACTGGCCATAGTTCTGACTTGGTTGCTTTACCTGATTTCAAGTCACCTTGGATAGTTAATTTTAAATGGAGAGGAACCACAGATGACACTTAAGAACATTATTGCCTGTCTATTTGCAAAAGATATGCAAAACCAAATTCTCCTTTACACTGAAATTATTCTATCAGATGGAATGTATAAAACTGTCTAACAGATATTGCTGGTTTCTCCCCTAAATGTGTAAAAAAGACACACAGATGTGGCACTTAGGGACGTGGTTTAGTGGTGGACTTGGCAGCACTGGGTTAGAGGTTGGACTTGATCTCAAAGGCCTTCTCCAACCTAAATGATTCTATGACTCTATTAAGGTCATAGAATAGGGTCATAGGCTTTGCTTTTGTGGTACCAAGAAAAGCTGCTTAAAACATACTTGGGAACTTAACATCCCATACTGATGGGGTTTTCAGGTTACAGCAAGACATTTGCAGCAGAACACTGCCAAGAACAGGTTATGGCTGAGGTATCCTTTAGAGGTTCAGTCAAGTATTAAGAGAAGATTTTTTCTCCTGAAAAAAACAATGTTTCAATTCATCCTGCCTATCATAAACAGATGTTACAAAACTCTTCTTTCAAATTTACGAAGTGAGCAATGAATTCAGAGAAACACTGCCACTTCACCTTGATTCCTAAAAAAGAAAGGCATGCGAGCATAAAGAGAACTGGCCCATGGCACAGGTTTGTTGCCCCAAGGCAACAGAGTCTGTTGCCCCAAGGGCCGCCTTCACTAAGCACTCTTGAGTAAGCAGTGCTGGTGTTTCAAGTGGGTTTCAGAAAAGAGATGGAAGAACAAGTTAAACATTCATTACAAAAAATCAGAAAATTCTTGCAAGCCTGTTTCTAGCATCTACGCATGCCTAAGAAGTACTAGCTGCTGGTACATTGTAAATTATGTTACAAATTTTGGACCATTACAGAGAAAAAAAAATGAAGCAGTAAATTATGACTGATAACCCTAGGCGATGTGTCTTCCCAGTTTTGATCACAGATTTCCATTTATGTTGGATGGTTCAGAAAAAAATAAGGAACGCAAGACCTGTAAACAGAAGCTCTATTCAAGGAAACAAGATAAAAACAGCTAGTGCCAAGCTGCTTGGTTGTTGTTTTCTTGGTTTTGAGCTGGTTTTCTCCTAGATTTAGTGTAATTTTGTTGTTTGAAGCCTCGCTGATCCCCATGTCTTGCTTTGCTACGAATCCGGGGCTGACTACATGTGAAGCAGCACTGAGTCTGTATTGATGGCAGTAAGCACTTGCCAATGCCTTTCAGCCTCTGGCAGAAGTGAACTGACAGCTGGTCTTTGCTGCAGGGCAGCCCTGTAGTGAAGAAGATGAGAACAATTAGCTGTATTTTGCTGACACACTCTCTGTATTTCTAGAATTTTACACTGGTTTATGCCAGATGGTCACGTCTTATTAGTGGTGGCTTTTGCTTCCCTTGTATTATGGGTCAGCTAGATCTCCCTCTGAAATTCTAGGGTCTTTTACTGAACACATGACCTTCTGTTGTGGAAAATACAGCACTCATTACTGTTCAGTGAGACTTTACTCTTGTGACAGACACAGCTGATCTGTGTTTCCCACTTTGACTTTTCTGCCGGTAAGGACTGCGAGAGAAAGCCCAGCAACACTGATTTGTGAGTCTGATACTTCTGCATTCTTTTAACTGCACTTAAGACAAGCACCATGGGCTGGCAGGGTGCTGCAGAGCCACGCAAGGCAGGCAGGAGAGAGCAGAAAGTGCACACACAACTGCATGTTCAGCTTGGCAATGCTTTAATTCCTGCAGCATCAGAGTATGACAGGGACTGCTACTGTCTGTACTACGGTGCTGATAGGTCTGGGGTAGCTTTAATGAACTGGGATGGGCCAGATTTAGTCAGATATTAGAAATGGGAGGTCCTCAGCTGTGAGAAGACAAGGTGTGCAAGAGAAGGAATATGGTCTATTAGCCAAATGCAAGGCTGTTGTCCAGCAAATCCCTCAGCACTGCAACTAGGGAAACTCAATGAAAACTTGTATAAAGGTAATAAAAGCAGCTATTTTCACACCAGGCTGTGAACCTCAGGCTGTCCTCAGGTTATCCAACCCCCAGAGCTGAAAGCTGGGGATGGGAAGCAGAGTGAAGGCCCTGTAATCCAAGCAAAGATGGTTACTGACCTGCTTTGCCAATTAGACACTCACAAGTCTGTGGGCCCAGATGGGACCCACCCCAGAGTAATGAGGAAATTGGTGGCAGAACTTGCCAAACCACCCCCAATCATCTACCAGCAGTCCTGGTTAACTGGAGAAGTTCCAGGGGACTGGAAATTAGCAAATGTAATGCCCATCTACAGGAGGGTCAGAAGGATGATCCAGGGAACCACAGGCCTGTACAACTGCTTGAAAGGAGGTTGTACTGAGGTGGGCATCAGCCTGCTTTGCCACACCTACAGTGAGAGGACAAGAGACAATGGCCTTCCCAAAGGGGAAGTTCAGATTAGCTTTAGAAAATAATTTTTCACTGTTATGGTGGTCAGGCATCGGAACAGGCTGCTCAGGGAAGTGGTGGAGTCAGCACCCGTGGAGGTGTTTGAGAGGCATCTGGATCTGACACCGGGTGATGTGGTTTAGTGCTTTAGGGGTTACAGGGGCACTGTTGGGTGGATGGTTGGACTGGATGGTCTTGAGGGTCTCTTCCAACCTTGACGATTCCATGATTCTATGAACTTGCTGCCACAGGAGAGGGTGGAAGCAGACAGCATCACACCATGAAAAAGGGTTGCAACATATTAATGGAAGTTTAAATTAAAAGGTACTACATGGAGAACTTTTAATAGTCCTAACATATGTCAGTTGGGAATGCTGGAGGACTATCATGGAAATGAATCTCAGTAAAGCACCAAACTCCTACATTCCTGTTAAGTAGCATCTTGTAAATGCCATTGTTGAAGACATAATGTTGGGCTGCATGGACCAGTGCTTACCCAGTAGGGCATTTCTTATGTTTTATGGGCCACTCGAGCTTTTATTCACAGAAGTAACTATTACTAATATGTGTGGGCACTATTTATCTGCATCTGCCTTTCTGAACATGCGAGGGACAGGAAACAAGCAGACCATTTCACCCCTAGGGCAAAATGTGTGCTAAAACTCTTTGAACAGCAGCAGGACTGATGCATCACTCTCACTCTCAAGAGCCATGTCAGATCTGCACTGCCCCCAGGATTCAAACCATTGTCTCACTGTCAAATTAGACCCTCAGCACTGACTTACTAATAGGCAAGATAACCCTCTAAAAGGCTTTTGAAGGCTTTTCTTGAAGGGCTCTGAGCTGTTGCTGTTCTTACCTGAGGGTACCTGCTGGATACAGCAGTACACAGATTACACATGAAGATCTGTATCCTTCTGTAAGCTTCCCTCCTCCCCTGATGCCTCTTCTTCTGGGCTATTAACCATCTACACAACTGGGCCCCTGGGCCTTTGAAGGACAGAGGTACAGGACACCCTGACTCACAAGAGCACTTCTCTCTACCTCTTGATTTTGGACAGTCTCACCCTATGGGACACTGATTTTTTTACAGTGTCTGTCTGTAAGAATTTGCTTGCTTGCACTCCCAGTCCAGAATTGGCAGTTTCCATAGAGGGATCTATCTTAAGAAATGGCATCTGTTTGGACTCACTGTGTGTCCTTCCACAGTCCTCAATGCAGCCTGAGTTACCTAAAACAGGCCAATACAAGCAGACCTACTAATTCAGTTGTGGCATCATAAATTAGGGATGCATGCTCAGAGACTGCACTCCCCATCATGGCAACACGAGGCCAGAAGAGCTGGAAGACACAACAGTGTGGTTCTGCCAACAGAGCAGCTGAGCAGTAGCAGGCCAGGCTGACCTGCAATTACTGAGCCCACAGTACTCAAAACAAGCTGACAGACTGAATCAGTCCCCAGTTTTTGCAGAATCTCAGCACAAAGGGAGAGCCTTTTGAAAACTGTTCCATGCAGGTGTATTACTATACCTGTATTTTTCCTGCACTCTTGCAGATTGCACTTCTGATGTTTTGTGGGCTTGGCTTTATCCACACACATACTATCATCTTCGGTTTCATTCGTTTCTGTATTCATGCACTTCACAGTTCTTTGCTGAATGCCCCCTCCACAACAAACAGTGCACTGAAAGAAAGTAATTTGAACATATATAAAACTTTTTTTACTTGGAAATTGCGTAATATGCCAATATTTGAGCTGTGGCGTGGCAGGAAGCTAAAACTGCCATGTGATCCAGAAGCAATGGCATTACAGTACTGTGTGTACTGTCTGCTCCACCCAGACACCTCCATGGTGCACTGTGGCCAGATTTGGCGGGATGCAGTAGAGGGTAAATAGTATAAACGCTGTGTCTTGCAATGTGTCAATAGAGGGGGAGGACTGTGTTTTCTACAGAGGAGGAAAAGGATGATTTGCAATGCCAGTCCTACAATATAAGAGAGTAGTAAACCAAATTAGTACAAATTAGGACATTTTTTGCTTCCTGTATTTTCTGACTATCTAAGTTATACATTAATAACTGATTGCAATGTTAGGTCTATAAATGAGCAAGCTAAGATTTTAATAAAAGCCCAAAAAGGTTTTGCTTCTTTCCTGGCATTTAAAGAGTGGTTACCCTTTCTTTATGACCACAAAAGAACTGCCAGCTGCTTGTTCTGGAAGCCCACAGAAGGCCATAAAACCTAAACACTTCTAAAATATCTTCCTGTACCATTCTGTAAATGTACTTAATTCTTCTGACTTCCCAGAGCATTTGAGAATTCCAATTAGTTTTAAATTCTTTTTCCCTACTGATAAATATTGCCAGCAGATAAATAAGATAAATAACTCAGCAGATAGAGAATGTCAGCTAACGAAGCACAAGAGATGAAGGCAGGAGTGGAACTTCTGTCATTTTTCTGCAAATTGTCCCCTCTCTAATGCATATCTTTATGCATGAAACACAATAGTACTGGTGTGAGGTACACTGAAAGATCTTAGGTATTCTTGCAACAACTTTATGTTTAAAATATTTTTATAAAGTGAAATTATTAATATATCAATTAATTGATAATTAATATATCACTATGGGATTAATAAATCAGTTAAATAGTTGCTATATCATTTGGTATTCAATTGCTTATTTTATGCATGTCATTTCCATATTTAAGTGTTACACTAACTCTACATTACATTACAGTGATGTCCCATCTAATGGTTTTGTGTCAAAGCCAACTCATTAAATTTTCTGTGTTAAATGAGACTCCGTTATTTCCTTATTTATGGCTTCTGCTTTTAGCATTTCTCCAATATTCCGTTCTGCTGTGAGGAGTATTTGTAATGTATACAATGTTTATTAAGGAAACTGGACGGAAAGGTTTGTTAGATATACCAGTTTCTTTACAGATAAATATGTATAGCAGATACTGGAAGGTTCCCCAAAGATACACCTCCTATTTCTCAATAAGATTTCCAAGTACTAAGTAGGAGGCTATTGGTCAAAATGCAGAATTTCTCTCTGTGTGGGCAAGTACAATATTCCCCAAAGCTGTTCTGAGGATCACCTGATCTCCTCCAATAGCTCCAAACAGTGGCAAATTTCAAACGAGGAATGGAAGAATGTTAATGGCAAAACTCCTTTTTTCTTAGACAAGATAAAAATCTCAGCCCTCCAGCAACATATAATGCAGCAACAAAAAGTAGAAGCTACAATATCTGTCACCTGAAGGAATGGCCATGGGCTGGCTATTAAATGTTCAGTACTGTTTTCAAAAGTTCTTCTCTTGTAGCTTCAGCTGTGCACAAGAAACTGTACTCACCACAGGCACTGAAATTCAGATACATGGGCATAATACGACCAAATATGGCCAACTCACAACAAAAAGCAAGACAGAAATAAACTGAATCCTACCGGGCTCCAGGCCTGGTGAATCCACTGTGTGCAAGGCTGCCTGTTACACGATGCAACGCCATCAGGTCTTGTGGTCCAGTCACAGTGCCCTTCCCAGGGGCAGGAGATGTGTCGCTTCTGCTGGCCACCACCACATGTCCTCGAACACTGACAAAACAGGGGCACAGTCAGAGGTGGGAAGGATGAGAAACCAGAAACAGACCATAAAGACAGCTGGAAACGTTCATGTAGAAACGTGGGGCCACAGCTAACAAGAACCCCGGGTCACTGGCCCAAGGGGTTTAGAAAGAGGTACGAGCTAGCCTGCACATCAAGTCCTAAAGTCCAGACATGAAGGAAAGGTCTGCACTGAGACACTTACTCCATGTGCTTGGAAGGAGACAGGGAAGAAGCTGTTACTTGGGGAAAAGCTGCTCCTGGTACATCCTACTGCAAGGACTAAAGGATAGCATGGAAGTGGCTACACAGAACAGGCAACACAGAGCTGCTCATCAGCATCACCAACATCAGTAGCTTCTCTAACAAGAACGAGATTAGCAGTCACATGTCTGCAGGATTAATCTGTAACACTCACTGAAAACAGAACAAGTTCTTATGATTGCAGCATCTCATTTTTATGAGGTGGGTGGGGACATTAAAATTCCATCCATACAAAAATTGAACTGTTTGGCAGTAAAAGTTTCATACAAAGATAGTGACTCAGGTTATTTTTTAAACATTTTTGTGTCCGCATTCTAGAATTACTTATGCACTGACATTTTACTGTTTTTTCACTAAGTCTGTGTAGTAGAGTCTGCTTGAAATATACTCCGGCATGAAACAAGGTACCAAATATACTTTGAATAATGCATTATTCCTGTCCTACAAGGAATTGCACCCTATGGACAGAGCATCTGACATCTGATAAATGAACCTTCTCAATCCATTTCTATCCAGTGTCCTTAGCATGAGGACAACTGTCAGGGTTGGACTAGTGTTTTTATTAAGTATTTTAAGTGGCAAACAAGTGTAATCATTGTGCTTTGTTTATTTTCCTAACTCCTGCTGATTGCTCTGACAGCACACTCTGGTCTCTGCCAGGCGTGATTTGTTAGTGCCCTGCAAAGAAAATGTGATCACCTCCCTTAAAATCCTGAAGCATCAGGGCTGCAAACATTGTGACACTTTCTCCAGAGCTGCTTTCAGTGGGGTTGAATTTTAAAATATAATCCGGCCACATATTTTAGCTGACATAAATATGTGCATGGCTGCCTCTGAGTTTGTTGGTACAGATTTATATTACAAAGGGACCCAAAAGTCAGATTTCTCTTATGTCTGGTCTAAGACTCTGGCCCCATAAAATTTCAGTCCAAAAGTGTAAAGGAAAATCCTAAATTCGCCATAATGAGAAAGCAACGTTAAAATGGCAGCAAAAAGGATTCATCTAAATGAACCACATTTACTGATCCAATAGGATAGCTAAAAAAGCTTTTCTTCCAGGCCACCTGCTTCTCTCTTTCAAGACATGGTAATTTACAGCTCCAGCTGTAAATCACATGCAATCCTAAGAATGATTCTGTGAAGCCTTCCGAACACCTGTGCTGATTTTTGCTGTAGCCATGCACAGGAACTCACCAGCTGTGTGTTCCTTGGAGCAGAAGTTTACCTGACAGCACAGGATCTAACAGTCGCTGCTACCTGAAAGGAAATTGCTGATTCCCAAAGCTTCTTTCAAAGAACAGTACCTCACTCCAGGGCTCCACACGCCATCGCAAGCAAGGCTCTGTGTTACAGCTAGCGTTGAACTGTGGTTTATAGCCGAGTAACTGGCAGTGGAAAGGCCTGAGAAGCCGCTTTTCCCGAACATCGATGCAGTGAACGTCTCGGGTCTTGAAGCCTCCGCTGCAGTTCACAGAGCACTGTACACAAAACAGAGAGGGGCACATCTCCACGTGATGCTCCACTGAGGGGCTGCACCTTCCCCAGTCACAGAGGAGGAGGACAGCCTGAGCTTTGAGCACCCTGAACAGAGGGAATTTCCAGTTTACCGTAACACCAATCTGTTGTGAGGCTTAAACACTGTGGTTTTTCTCACGGAGCCCAGAACACGCCATGTAAGTACTTCCCCTCCTACACTGCTACAGCCATTAGTAATATGGATACATATTTAATTGGGAAATCTTGCCAGCTATTTCCAAAAATGTCATGGTGGAAGAGTCATAATGCAATAAATACAAAAAATGGGTTCTGAATGCAGAGATATTGTCAGTTCCTTTGTTGCTTGAGAGGGAGGAAGGGAGTGAGTAGCAGCTCCCACCCTCACCTTCCTTGCACTTCCACGGCACAAGGAGGATCCACACCCCAAGAACAGCCTGAGTTTGAGAGAATGAGAGGGAAGAGAGAGGCACCCTGAGCCTCACTCACAGCCTGTGAAATCACTGCTCAGCTTAGGGCTCTGCTGAGGAGCTAAGTGAGCCTTTCCAGTCTCCTTTTTCTAGCCAGAGCTTCTTCCAAGGCCTAATGCAGCATCCCCAGGTCCTGTCTCCAGGCACCAAAGTTCAGGACCTTTCCTGGTCTTGAGGAAGAACTGAATTTGCTATCCCAGCGATTAGGAAAAATACACATTTTTTCTTCATGCAGAATTAAAGCCAGTTCCAACTGCACCAGTGAATGATCTCAGATCAGCTCTCACCTTTACCACTATGATGCAATAGCAACTGATTCTGTTCTCCTTTGCATAAATAAACAACCTTTAGTTGAGCAAGGAACCTGAATATACTTCTCCTAAGAGATGAAGAATGGATGGAAAGGGAATCCTTACTCTTGTCCACAGGACAGGTTTCTGTCCCTCTGGATAGAAACAGTGGACAGAAGTGACTGTGTCAGAAACTGAGTACAACAGCCTCAAAATATATGCAAATTATATCTGGCATTAAACTCAGATGTTAAGATTTAGTCTGAAGCACCTTTCTTTTAGGAGAGGGGAAAAATTAGATGAGACTGTAGGAGCAAAAAAAGCTCTAATACACTAGCAGGGAACCCAGCCATCTTGCTGTGATAAGGTGTCTTAAAAATGTTTGAAATGGGTAACAAAAAACAATTGCCACTTGTAAACCAAGCAAAATTTATTCATTTTTATATGAAATTGTAATTAGGTTTGTATAGTTCACTTGAGGGAAAATAAAGAGGGTAACACAAATCTGATAGAAGCCTCTTGCCTCAAACTTGTTTCATAACTGGACTGACATTTTTTAAAATTTGCTTCCTCTAATATTTTATCACTAAACCTGATTGCTAGCTACTTTTTGTGACGTGACCATCATTCACTTGTTGCAAGAGCAATGACATTTATGAAGAAAAAGTGAAGGTGAAATTGCCCTACTTCAGCTGCAAGGGCAGGATGTCTATGTATCTTATAAAATTAATTTTGAAGGCTTAAATGTAGTTATATAAAGCCTTGGCCTTTCCTGAACTTTCTAAACAGGCATGTAATTCCTGTACAAATCAATTTTATGTCCAAGAGCTCAACAATAACACAGGTTTTGTAACTATAACCTTTTATTTGTATCAATCTGCCCTCTAGCCCAATGGCAACAACATTGTCCACAGAAATTATCTGTACTGAAAAAGTTTGAGACACCTATCTTTTTCCCTACTAAATCAACAATATTCAAAACAGAATTTTGTAGTTTATCTCTTTTCAGTCTTGAAAAATAACCCGTGGTTTGAAACTCAATTTTTAGACTGCATGAAGACAAAATGTAATAAGCTTCAAGTCACCGAAGTCCTTCCAGGTGTTCTTCACACAGCTTAAAATATCAAAATGGGACTCAAGCACAATTCTTTGGGTTCCACTTAGCAGCCTGGACGCTCTTCTGTCCTTGACCAGGCCATGGGTACAAACTGAGGACCAAACAGAAACCTGTACACAACAGGCATTCTCCTCAGCACAATTTTCTTTTAGTTTTTTGGTTTGGGTTTTTGTTTGTTTGTTTGTTTTTAATGTAAAACTTAGAGGTTACTTGGATGGGGAACAGACCATATCATGTAAGAGAGTACCTGCTGATAAGGGTGGATAGGAGCATGGCAACTCCCTCTTCCAAGTTCCCACCCCTTCTTAAAATTAGGCTATGCCCTTAGAGGCAGAGATTAAAAAGACACCACAGGCAACTACATACAGCTTTGCCCTCTACACAGAACACGAGCTGTGAGTCCTGCTTTGGCTCTTGCTTTGGCAAGAGTTAATGAGCACAACCCACCACAGGAAGAACAAAATTCACAGCAGATGTGTTTCCAGATATAACTTGGTCAGGAAATTGGCAAATTAGTGCTGAGTGGTCAACTGGGAATCATGTATGCATTCACTGAGTAAATAATTGTTTTAAAAATGAAGTATTTAGAATTTCATACTCACTGAAATTTGCAAGCTTACTGTTCACACACAGCTCTGAATGAAGTTACCTTGCTCCAATTTCCTGTTTTCCAGCTAGCACATGGGCGGAGATAACATCTCCTTGCAGCATCAGGCTTTTTCATGTCCTGACAGTGAGATATGTTCCTGCTGCTGCACTCCACGTGTCTCCAGAAAGCCCCCATTCCACAGGTTGTAGAGCACTGCACAAGGGCAAGAGGAAAGGCCAGGGGCAAACACAAAATTAGTACATCATTGTGTGAACAATCCTGGAGCCTATACAAAAGTATCTTGAGCCATTTTAGATGACATATGTTATCTGAGATACCCAAAAGAAGACTTCAGATTCACCTAAATTTTACTTAGTATTCTGAAGGAGGGCTTTCTTTTGGTTTCTTAAGACGATACCAATCCTCATTTGTATTATGCACTTCTTTTCTTTGGCAAACCCCTGCTTACTGAGACATTCTAAATCTGTACCAGCTGTTCCACTGTTTTCTTCTGTTCTCTTTGGGGATCCCATATAAAATGTAATTGCATCCAATTTTCAGCATTGTTCCCTCTCTACCCCCAATACTGCTGATGAGATAGTCAGCCAATTGAGTGCATGATGCTGAAAATCTTAAATAAATGCGTGAGAATCTTGGGAAAACTGTACAGGAAAATGTTTCCCTAAATTATTCATTCAGGGAGTGGCTGAATGTTTTCAACATTTGGGAGGATTTTAGTGTGAGGAAAGAGAATATTGATTATTCCAGTCCATATCCCAAGAGTGCACACTCCTCACAAAAAAGCCAAACACTGTCATTGTACTCTGAAGCAGGAAGGGGTGGAAAGTGCTTGGAGACGCCCATTTACCTTTTTCTACCTTAGAAAAGGTGGGACAGTGAACTACACCCAGAGAGAAAAACCCAACACACACTATGCAGCCTGTAGCTGGCATGGGAAACAGCATAAATAATCTTGGACTAAGTCAGCATAACGATGAAGAGAGCAAATGCTATTGTGGGGTTTGAACTCCCTGGTGGAAGTGGGAAAGTTAAATACGGAAAGCTGCATAAGTGTCCTTGGAAAAATAAGGAAACTAAAGCTGAAGCTAAGGCAGGAAAAAAAAAAAAATCAACACTGAAGACATGGAGATTCCTGGGACATGTTTCCAAGAGGCCACAAAGGTCCTGTTAAAGGAAACTGCATACCATCATTCAGTTTTGCCTAGTGACACACCTTTCCAAGACAATTTCTCTGACTGAGAGGATGGACCACCCTTGTTCCGCTTTCTGATGGCTTGATGCCTTCCCCAGCTTTGCTACACCAGTCTGACAACACCAAGACTTTACTGAAAGGTTGCTTAGTCTTTGACCAAAGCCCCATTCTGAGCACATGTGGGAAGCCCAAAGACAGCTCCATGGATGATGCTGGGCAGACCACACTGAGAAAGCTTTACGTTCTTGTCTGAGGAAGGTGTAACAGCAGGATTCTTTCAAACCCTGTGGTGTGCAAGCACAGAGTCAAGAGAGAAAGGCATGATACTGCAAAAGGTTCCAGGATAAAACCTTAGCTGTCTTGACTCTGGTTTGATGCTAAGTAAGTTTCTGAAGACATACTGCTTTTCCCTTTTGTCATTTGGGAACCAGGATTTCCTCTTGGCACAGCAGATGTCGATCACAGAGGGAGAAAGCACACGTGACTTTACATGACCAACAGCAGAGGTGCTATTAGAATGAGCTGATCTGGTGGTAATGGAGTATCTCTGGTATCCAGAAAGCTCTTAGAAAGGGAAAAGTGACAGCCCAGAATGGCCCAGGAAACTAGTAGGAGGGGAAGTAAGTCAGAGACAGGCACCGGTGGAGCTGGGCACTGTTTTGCCCTACTGAAACTAGTGCTCTCCCTTGAGCGGGCAAGTGCCAGCCCTATTATGGGACAGGTCACACCTTTCCATCCCAGTAACTATCACTGTTCTTGGCACTATTTATTTACTAGTATGGACATCTCTCACAGAGCAGAGCAATGTCAGAATATTGGCAGCTACTAAAAGAGAAAGAGCGTAGCAAGACCAGGTGGTGGTGCCCAGGTAGGTGCAGTGGTCTTGAAATCTCAGTGTCTTGGAGAGATGTCATCTAAAAACAGGCTCAAAGTTTTACTGAGGATGAGTAAACAGAAAGAGCAAAAGTGAAGTCAGAAAACTGTACATTAAAAACTAATTAAAAGTAATGAACAAAAAGAAAAGGTTCTGTGAATGTTAGACTCAAGGTGTGTGTGTGAAATAGGTAACTTTTATTTAACGAGAAAGAGAATAGCTGACCTTACTAACAGAACCACAGAATGGTTGAAATTGGAAAGGACCTTTCCTGAAGCACGGCCACCTAGAGGCAGCTGCCCAGAACCACGTCCAGATGGCTTTAGAATATCTCCAAGGATGGAGGCTCCACAATTTCTCTTTTTTATCACTTCATCAAATTGGAAAAATGCAGTTTAATGTGCCACACTTCCCATAAAGTTTATTTTAACAAGAAACAACAGCTGGAATGAGAATAGTAAAAGATTACTAAATCATTAAAGAACAACATAGTTAGATGCATTAAGTATCCTCAAACTGACTTCATCAGTTCTGTGAAATCAAATGTATTAACCTTATCTCTACATTCATTCAAGTGTTCTTCAATAATCTTTGAACTGTTGAGAAACAATTTTTATAACAGACTGGAAAAACCCCAGAGGATTAGATAAGAACATCTTTCAATTTATCTCTAGGAAAATAAAAAGTCCTATCTGTGGTCTAATGGAATGCTTCACCCAAGCTGACTTCACAGGAAGATAAAAATGAAATTATTAAACAATCAAGATCAAAATGGCAAATACTAACAAACATGATAAAGCAATAGAAAAGCCCACCTGGACTTATCTAGAAGAAATAATTCAATTGAGTCTAATATCCTTCTCTGACAGGTGGACATGGCTTAATGAAAATAAGGAGCTGGCTGGTGTGATGCATTTTTACGTGATTGCACAAAGCATTGTTTTAGCAAATGATGGAAACACAGCCTAGGTGAAATAATTACAAGATCAGTGTTCAACTAACTGAAAAACTGTGATAAAGTGGTTCTCAGTGGTTCAGTGTCAAAATGAACAGACATTTCAAACATGGCTCTGCAGGGCTCTGTCCAAAGCCAGGCTCTCTTCAGCATTTTCATTAACTAACTGAGGAGAGACAGCATGCACTTAAGACATGTGAAAATAATGACAAATAAGGAGAGTTGGCAGGAATGCTGAAATCTGAATTTGATGACATCTCACCACAATAAAGACTACAAGAAAGCGGTAGCCTGAAATACAAAAGTAGATGCAAAATACTGCATTTAGGGAAAACATTTCATGCACACATACACACGTGTATGTATAAATATAAATATAAATATAAATATAAATATATAAATGTAAACACACACACACACACATACACAGCTCCCAAATGTAACTGGGAACTTCAGCTGATCTAGAAATACTGTAGTAGGGATCCAGGGTTTACAATGGACCACAAATTGAATAAATCAAAGCAAGATGGTTACAAAACAAGACAAATCTCATTTTTGCATTCACAAAGAGGGTAATAAAGAAAATTATAGTAATTACTCCATTTTATATGACATGTGTCCACTGGGGCCACAATGAACATCACTGATAAAGAAATATATGATGATACTGAAGCAAGACCAGACAAGAACAACAAAGTCCCCAGATATTTAGAGAACCCAAGGAAAATCTGAAAAGAATTTAAAAGTCAGACCCCGAAAGAGTTATTAAGAAGATAATTGTCCTCCACAGTCTGCATATAAAAAAGAGAATCTTCATTTTCAGTATGGAAGATGTTGGCTATGTATAAGGAAAATATTTCAAGGTGGACAACAAATGACTAGGACAGACTGTAGCATCCCTGCATGACAGGCCTTTGCTCAGGCTGTGGTGGGCTTGGGGCCACAACCTTTCCCTTGATGTTCTCTTGTAGGCTCTTCCACCCAAGCAGATCTAAACACAGGTCTTCTCTCACAGGGCTGTGTGCAGGAGGGAACGCTTCACATGCCACTAGAACATGAGAAGCTAAGGCCATTCTCACCTGGCCACAGGAAGGCACAACATGAAATTTCAAACTGCCATCAGGAGTGTGTGTCCTGAACAAGTGCTGATGCAGTAGTGACAGAGCAGGGGTCTCACCCACTGTCTGCATCCAGCACGATCTCGGGGGTCTAGATGTACCTCCACTAACATGGGATACACTTAGTCATGTCATGCTGTCCTTTCTGGCCCTGCATTTCTGCATTTCTGTGACTTTGAATCATTCCCAGCAGACCCAAGAGCAAACAAGTACACAGAAACAGACCTTAGATACCTTCTCCATCAATACTGAGACACAGAGGCAGATCAGGGCTAGTAGGTTTTTAGATCTGACCCTGTTTAGCTTGGTAAAAAAGGCCATCAAAAAATAAGATGATTAGTTTAGACACCAACATCTCCCACTTCAGGTATCATGATTTCAAGAATATAAAATCCATTAGCATAAAAAGAACCCTGTTTACATAAAAATAAAACTTTACAGTGGAAAGGATATTAAATAAAGGTTTGTAAAATATGGCCAGGCCCCATGATGACTATATTCATTCTCTGTAAGCAACCTAATCTTAGATATCCCAAGTCACCACTCTTTTTGTGGTATTTCATATGTACGATAAGTGATTTGACAACTGCAACAAACTAAGAAGCTTCATTTCCTCAGCAGTGTTTCAGACAGCTGTTCACACTCTTCACTTTTTATGAGCAAAAAATAACTTACCTCACTCCAGTTGCCTACTATCCAGTAGGCATCACTGGGCAAACTGTTGGATGTTATTACCCGGCTGTTTTCTGTGACATTCATTAAAACACCCTCAGACGCTGCACTTTGGTTCTTCAGAGCATGCTTGAGAGCTGAGGATTGCGTGCTGGTAGTTATGGTGTCAGGCAGCTTTATTTCTTCTCTGCTGTCAGTCTGGTCTCTGGGTGCAGGACCAAGCTCTGAGGGCATTTCTGTAACCAGTGCCTGTGGGGTAGTTACCTCTAGAGCAGGCACATCAACTTGCAGACTGACAGAGCTTGCTGCTGTTGGAAGTGCCAGCCCTTGTGCTGCTCTGCTAACAGGATTGAGCACAGAAGGGTCTTGGTGATGAGATGCTGGTGGGGACTGAGAAGTCACACTCTCATTTTGAATGACAGGAGAGGCAGTGTCCGAGGCTGTGCTTCTGGTTCCAATTTCAGGACTGAGTTCTGTGCTGTAAAAGAGATCAGCTGGTGTCCTGCTGACTCCAAGTGGCCCATCAGTGTTGTCAGATTCTTCAGTTAAGTAATCATAGCTGGAAGTTATTCTTGCATTACTGGTAAAAGAGGAAACAGGAGTGTCCTCACTTCTTTGCATATCACTCTCTGCAGTAGAAACTGGCTCACTTTTAGAGGTGTTTTCAGCATGCCTTATAATTTCAGTATTTAAGCTGTCATGAAAAGGCCATGAAGTAGTATTTAGATATGAGCTATTTTCAGTAGAAACAATTGGGTAATTGTAAACATCACGTGATCCAGTAAAATTATTTTGTAATGTCTTGTTGACCACTCCCTCTTTTCCTGAGACATTACCCAAAACAGAGGATGTAGGCATACAGGAAGTTACACTTTCATGCTTGGGTATTTTTGTTGTTGTAAGGAACCTGGGGTTTGGTCTGGGTATTCTGCGAGGAAGACTCCATTTGGGATCAGCAGCTGGTTTTCTGATTATGATCTTGCCTCTTCTGGGTGCCTGTGGGCGCATCAGAAATCTTCCAGCAGAGGGGCACTGCTGAAGACCACACAGGGCCTTAGAGTTTGGTCTCTTGGAACTATCACACGGCTCATCATTATTTTTGGCACAAGTGACATTACGAGTCCTTATTCCACCTCCACAGGTGACTGTACACTGCAAATGAAACAGAATTAATGTACCTCCCCTCTTCATTCCGCTGCACAGAAGTATCAGATGGCATTTGTTTATAATAAAGAAGCATCATGACAAATAATCCATTACAAAGCTTCTCCTGAAGAACAAGCCCTTCATTCTAGTGATGTCTTGCTATCACGGAGTTCTTTCCAAATTTTTTGAACAGTAAATGTCACCTCAGGGAAATAGCAGTGAAAAAAAGACTGCATGATAAAGACAAAATATCAAAGTAGTATGATAGAATTTTATTTCTTCATTGACCCACGAAGTCATCTAGCCAATACCTTTTCCACCAGATTTATGAAAAACAGACTAAAAACCTAGAATCAAACCCACACCTGACAGCTCAGTGCTGCTCATAGTGCCACAAACCTGCTGTGATGATCTATGCAGCCCAGAGACCCTTGCTGACTTTATGAAACTGATTTTTCATTCAGTCTTAGTACAACCACGAACTGCTGCCAGAGCTACTAGCATGTCTTTCCTCAATTAGAGACTACCAAAAGTAATTAGCCAACCTGGCTTCTATTTAAATGAGAGCACTGCTGTGTATAAAGGGTGCTGGAAGGAGACCCAGCTTTTCTGTGACATTTCTCATCCTCAGGCCCACAGGCACAGTCAAGCCTTCAGCAGCTGTCACTCCACTAAGGATTTTGTAAAAATCACACTTCTGTGGTTTGAGGTACTAAGGCTGGAGGACTGGTGGGTAGGAATGGAGATGTTACAAACAACCTACTGGAGGAATTCTTCCTAGGATGCAAGGGAGCCTAACCAGGTACTCAACATGAAGTGATGAACACTCCTTCTTCCAGGACTTTAATGCCCCATGCACATCTAACTAATTTTAGAGCTAGTCTGGGTCACAGTGCAGTAAAAACACCAGTGACCTTGTGTTGCTGGGGCACTCTGCTGTTGACAGAGCTGTAAAATAACATCAGCTCTGCAGCAACAGGAGCAGGGAAGCAAGCAGAGTAGCCTTACAGTAGGTGAGTTCATCAGCTCCTGATCATCCTGTCATTTGTACAGGTGAAACAGCCCATCCTACGCTCTCTCTCAAGAGTTTCTGCAGGTGTAAAAATGTATTTTTGTCAATAAGTTGTAAACATAATGCAGTGGCACATGAGCGCCAGCAACGGGCCATTCCTATATAATTGTACGGCTGCTCATGTAAGCTCAATCTATTCTTTCACAGGCATTTAAAACATGGGGGTTACTCAATCAACAAAACAATTAACATTCTGTGATGATGGTGTGCAAGCAGCACAAACCAATCCAATGCAGTCACGAGATTTTATTAGTTCACTATATGACTCTCTTCTCATGGCAGTGAGAAGACTTAGGAGAAAGATGAGAGAGGAGTTTTCAAAAAAGAAAGGAATATAGTATTTTCAGCTGGAAGGGACCCTCAACCATCATCTGCTCCAACTGCCTGAGCACTTCATGGCTGACAAAAACTCAAAGCATGCTGCTAAGGGCACTGTCCAAATGCCCTCTTACACACTGACAGCTTGGGGACATTGAATACCACTCTAGGAAGCCTGTTCCAGTGTTCACCCACCCTCCCACTAGAGAAATGCTTCCCAGTGTCCAGCCTGAACCTCTCCTGGTGCAGATTTGAACAATTCCCACATGTTCCCAAATCTATGGGGAAAATCGCAGAGTCTTGAATGCAAGAGATATGAATGTAAAGAATGTAAAAACGCTTCTTTGTGACCTAGAGATGTGACATAGAACCTCCCCACAGTCTGGCCCACAGCAGCCATGGCTCTCACACAGACTCTTTAGCACTAAGCACACTACGTTCTACAGTCCCAAAAGCTCAGCAAGTTAACACGCAATACTTGCTAAAGTCTTTAGAAAGCAGGGCTGGTTTTTTTTTTCTTCTGCACGAAGGATTTGCAAACACATTAAACAAAAAAAAAAGTATTTAAAAAAAATTTTAAAAGGCAAAACAGCAGGTCGTTAGTCCTCTCTGCTGACTATAATAGGTTATTTTCAGAAAAAGTCCAGTGTTTCAGCTGACATGAATTTACCTCAGTCCAGTTGCTCACTGTCCAGTCAGATGGGCACAAGATATCTCTGTTGCATGACAGATGGGTCTTTGGTTTAAGCAGGTGCTGGCACTCTGTGACATCCAGTGCTTGCTCATCAGATCCCACTGTCTGGATGCAAAGTACAGTTCTCCTCTTCTGGCCTGTTGGGCCACATGTGGTTGAACATTTCTGCCATTCCCCTGCCCACCACCTGAAAACCAGCAGGTTGAGAAACATCAGAAAACAACCCACCACAAGCACATTAAGGAAAAGGTCAGAGACTGCAAGAAAAAGAGCCAGCAGTTTGAAATATGAGCCCAGATATATGCTTTTCACATTGAATTCAGATAACTCAAGCTCTCCCATCCACCCTGTGCTGTAGTACCAGCCAGTCAGGGAAAGAGAGAAGACAGAAGTAGGCAGGGTTTCCAGACAGAAGTAGACACTGAGCTTTATGTTTCAATAAAGTGTAAGAATCTATGCAGCCAGTACTGCACAAGTGCTCAAACTGGCTCTCCATGAGGGTTACCTCCACAAGGGCAGTTCCCATGAGGGGAAGCAGTGAGACACACAACCCCAAACCCAGGGCAATGTTCCACCAAATTAAGGATAACTGTTTCTTCTAGAGCAGTATTTTCCAGTGCAAAACACCATACCAGCAAGAGCTGTTCCCTTTACATTTGGTTCACCTCAGCCTTTCCCCAGTATCATCCAACTATTTTTTCTCATGATGACCATGAGCAGATTGTGCACCTGCATAACTGCCTTCCATGGTAAGAAAGGGGAGCGAAATTTTCTGGTTTTCTTCAGTTTGAGAAGCATTGGCAACAACTGTGACACTTCCCTAAAGATTTATCTTTACAGTTGAAAAAAAGGGAGAAAAAAATCAAACCAAGAAAAGGGTTTTTCCTTCAGATAAGAGTGCCCTAAGAAAGAACACAACTTCAAGCTGCTTCATAAAAAACCTGGCCCAGCTCTAAACTCTAAGCCACAAAAGCTCCTAGACAATATTGCTTGTTCCTGAGTTTTCAAGGAGGTCAAAACAAAGCCTTACAACGAAAACAAACCAGGAAAATATTTAGAAAACACCTTTCTAGAAAAAAAGGCAGAAAAAATTGCTTTTGGCTTACAACCAACACCACTCTATTGGGTTTTTTTCTTTTTAAGGACCATGAATTTAGAGACAAAATAATCCTAATCTGATAAATACATCAATGTTCAACATCCAGATTTATAACAGTTTTTACTCCTTTCTTTGTCTTTGCTGACAATCCTTCTCCCCTTCTAACTGCAGTTTCCATGTTCCTTAATTCATTTTTACTGCTATTGCAAATGAGCTGCCACTGATATGGAAGGCACTGGTACCTATTTGTAATAATTAAAAAATAACCCACCAAACAACCAAGACTCAGAGCAATCATGCTATGATACAGTTTATTTGTGCAACCATCTGGTCTTCTCTGTGGTACCTACACCTATCTTATTTTGTTTAGTTATCTATACAAACAGCATTTCTTTTTAAGTCACCCCAAAAGCCCTTTGTGGCACCGACTGCTTTGCTCTGGAATGCAGTCCATGCCATCACAACCCAGTGGCAAGGTCTCTGAACCAAATTAAACAAAAAAAGTATCCAAAATGTTTTTCTCCTCAACCTGCCTTCCTTCAGATTGTCTCTTGCTCTTCCAGGCTTCTGCAAACAACAAAGGAAAGCTAACAAGTAAACAGGAAAAGTAAGTACACCTCAGCAGAACACAGCAATAAAAAAAAGAATAAATTATCACCACCTGAATCAAGCCATTTCAGGGTTGTTATCATCTCTTGCATCTTCTTTACAATTTTATCTCTTCTATAACCTTGTAAATTGCTGACATTTCGGCACAAATGGAACATAAATATGTGAATTGCTCTATTAATTTTAATGGGACCAGATTACATATTTCAAGGTACAGATACGCTAAGTTGACACCTCTTCCCCTTCAGCATTTTCAAATGGCTCTGACTGAGGGTTTAACAATTGACAGGTTGAAATACCAAACTCCAAGCAATAAATTATCAGAGCTTACCACAGAACCTACCTTGAGCAGCAGTAACAGTGTGTGATTAACTATTGCACACAAAACACTTTTTAAAAGCTCTTGAAGTAGTCAAAAAGTTAGGTGCTCCACAGTTAGAAAATCACAGAATTAAGATTTCGTCCTATTCCATCCTTATGATAAAAATAAAACTACAGTCAGCCATGCAATTTTTTCTGCAGACTTCTTCCTCACTCAGTGCAGGTAACTTCAAAAAAACTGACTCTAACTGGCTTTGTTCTTATCAGTAACTGGAATTTTTGATGTTGTATTTTCCTACTGTCATCCTAGGGCACATGCATATGCCCTAAACATCCAATAGCCAGAAATCTGACACAGAATCACCTGTGCTCGTCTCTCCATGGTTTCTGCTGAGGACCTGAACTGTGGCATTTCGGCCAAAGGGGAACAAAGGCAAAGCAAGGACGGCAAAACAGCCAACATCCACTTGTCTGTTGAGGTACAGGATGCCCCAGAGCAGGTTCTGGACCACAGAGAAGAAAGCAGCACCTGAGTGACTGCCTTGCCAAACCCTGCTGATCTTGAAGCTTTTGCTGTCTCCCCACACTGAAGAGGCATAACCAAAACTGCAGGTGACTACTGAGCACATATACAGAATTGACACAGCAATCTGAGCTCTAAATATGCCACTTCTAAGATGAAATGACCAAGCTGTTGGACCTCCTAGCCATGCTAAAGACTGTGGTGAGAGACTGGGATGAAAACTAAAGCCTGATGGGAGTCACTATCCAATATTTGTTTCTACCTCTGGTTTCTGATTCTACCTCTGGCATTTACTGCTACAGCAACTGGGTGGTCCTGCAGTATTAGTGCATCACCTGATCCCTGCAAAGTGACATGACTGTCTTATCTCCACAGGCAGGCATGCCATTGAAAGATTGTGGTAGCAAACAAACAAACAAACAAAGAAGCAAAATGCTTGATTTGGGTAATTAATTTGCATGAGCACTAATCTCCTCAGACTGTCAAAACAGAGAGCAACCTGTCTGGTGAAAACATAACCTCAGGTAGTTTTCAGCTTAAGATGTGAGTGCTCAGCTCTTCTGCAAGATATCTGGGACAGAGATAGGAAGAAAATCTCATTCTTTCAGGTGGCATTCAGGTGCCTTAAATGAGACTTATCTTCTTCCTCCCACACTGAGTTTCTAAAGCTTGTAACACACTAGGCAGAGCCCAGCAGCCGTGTCCATGGCATCATCTATACAGAGATGATGCATGGTGAATGATGTGTGAATCCTGTTGAAAAAGCAGCAGCATGGGATTTTGGAACCAACATTTGCTAGTCTTGCCTACGGGGCTGAATGTTCCCTCCCTCCCACCATGCCATGTCACACCTACAGACAGACTGTTGGCTTTCATTATGTATTTGTATAGAATCAGGCACAGCAAATACCAACGGGACACTGATTCTCACTCTGTGCATTACAATACAAACCAGCTTTCCTATTCTTATTATGCTGCTGGAAGTCTGGAAGCAGAACAACACAATAACCAGAAGACAAAAAGCAGGAAATTAGAATAGTTGTAAAATAATCTACTTATGGTTACTGTTCAAGTGGGTAGTCGAGTTAAAAAGGCTCTGGACAATTTTCCTTACGGGGAAAGCAAAACTTTATTCACAATGCTATGAGCAGTTAAAATCTCACTCTCTTTCAAGTAGTATCTATTGATTTTAACATTAACACCTACGGGACTAAATACCTACCAAAGAAACATTCAACTGGAAACCACACCCCATAGAATAATGTGGAAAAAAACATGCATTTATGCTACAGTCTCAATGCACTGCAGCTAAGCAATATCACTCAAGTTGTACATGAGTGGTTGCAGGACATTTTAACTCTCAGGCATCCAGTCACCTTCATTTTGTTCTGAATCAAAACATAGCATACACCTATTGTGATATTTTTAATAGTTTATTAATTTTACTCTGAATTATTTTAGGAGAAAGTGTAATGGTAAGTGTAATAATAAGCATAAAAAAGTACAGAGTAAATCAGCTAACAAACAAGAATGTTAAGGCTTAGACTGTAATTTAAACAGTTTACAACTGACTTCCTGAAATGGCTTAATGAGATAAGACCCAGTTTGTGAGAGCCACAAACATTTTATTCTCTCTCTGTAGCTTCTGTTTGATAAATTATCTATTTCTTATTTAGTGGTGTAGCAGCACGTTTAATGGTAGCATGTTTTTCATCACTGGGATTTAGTAGGCAACAACCATCATTTTTTTTAGATAGAACGTTACTATGAAGCACCTGGTTCACTGTTGAGAAGTGCAAGGCCATCCAACGATTTCAGTTCTGTGGCTGCAGCACTAAACAAAGATCTCCTGCGGTGTTGTGTTTAACAGCACTGTCCTCACCTCTAGCACTGAATTTAGCCACCTCTCTATGGAACACTTTGTCCTCAGCAGCTCCGTGTGGACTCTCAGTTATCCCATAAAATGCCATATGGGACAGTCCCATCTGCCTCCAGTTTTCAGACTTTCTTCAGAACTAGCAAACTGCACTAAGGTGTCTTGGGTTTCAAATGAAGATCAGTAACCATCGGTCTGGATTAGAGGTGCCACACATGCCATGGAAAGCAAGCACCAACTAATCTCATGCTGGGACTACAGCCTGGAACAGAGAGCAGATTTACAAAAGGAAGGGCTTGAGAAGAGTGAGTAATAATTCACTCTTTGCTGCCATCTCTTCCAACACAAGAACTCAGGGCCACCAACAGAAGTCAGTGAGAGCCAGGTTCAAAACAGTTAAAATGTGGTGGTGCTTCACACAGGCACTAGAGCTGCGGAACTTCTTGCAGAGGAAGTTGTATATAATGGAAGTTTTGCAAGGTTGCAGAGGGAGGCTGGCTGACTGAGGTTTATTGGAGGTTAGTGATTAGACAAGCCATAAAAACCTCTGGAAATGCCTTGAATTAAAAACAGTTGGAAGCTGGAAGAGCGTTAGAAAGAAATCTGATTTATGTTTGCCTTGCCCTTATTCCTGCTTAGGAATGTGGACCCTGCTGAGAGCCAGAACAGGGACTGAGCCCCTTGGTCAAGCTACTACAGTTACTTTCATGTTACTAAGAGAAAAATAAATACACAACATCACTCTAGAATTAAATACATATGGTTTTTCTGCACTGCACTTTGTCATGATTTTGGTGTCAGAAGGATGACTTGTGATTGCCCCTGCAGCGCAGAATGGGCTCAAGAAGCATCACTCAGGCTGTCAGCACAAGAGAGCTTTTCTGCCTGGTCTGCAGAAGAGTTTGGTTCATGTATGACATTCTGCAATCTGCTCAACAAGGGAAAAATTCCCCTCCCTCACTTTCAAGAGCAGGTCTGAATAATTTCATCACTTAGAACAAATGACATAAATTGAGTTAATCTGGAATTTTTGAATTGATAGTACAGTTTATATGTGCCATAAAAAACACCTCAATGTGTATGGGTAGCCTCAGCTCTTAACAAGTCAAGTAATTAAAAAGTTGGGCCTACTGTCAATTGATTTCCTGGCACTCTACAAAGAATTATGAAAGGCTGGTAGTCTATGCTGCAAGCACAAAGATGTAACTCCCAGAGGAGCCATCATCTGCTGTTGTGAAGATACTTGGGAACAACTAATAAAACCAACAACCATGCAGAACTTTTTACATCAAAGTTTCATGAAATTCACTGCTGGCAAATGCAACGCAATGAACTGCAAGGACTCACTGCTTTGATTTGATCCTGACTGAACTATAATTACTCGGGAAACGCTGGTGAACCTTTGTGAACAGCATGATAAACAACTTTCAGAGACAACAGAAGACAAAACCAAGATGTTCCAGTACCTAAAGCATGAAACGAAAACCAAGATTGATCTCTTCCAGCAAACCTGTGCCTGTTGTACAAGCCCGCGGTTCTGCGGGAACTTGGAATGTTTGCTGTGGTTAGTCTTCCTTACCCTACTAGCTAAAACGGTAGCACAGAAAAACCAGAGATGAATATAAATTAAGAGAATGTCACGAGAAAGGAAAAAATTATTCCCATGTGATCACAGAATGAAGAAAGCTGCACTTCACTCAAAGTTAAAAATAAGAAGGAACATAATAAAAAGTGCCAAATACTGTGTTATAAAGAAAGTATAAAAATTTGTTTCAGAAGTAGGCATTTCCACTCATCACCTCTCATAAAAAGGACAAAGGTGTACCAAAAAATACAAAGAAACAACATCAAAAGGGCCTGCTAGTTTGTTTTTGGAACACACAGTAATGCATTATCACTTGAGCTAAGCCAAGAATACAATTTTTAAATACGAACTTATATGGTCGTCAGGCACACCTGAAACCAAACTGAACAAAACCAGTATCTACATACAAGAGAGAAAAATCTCTGCCATTTCCAGCACAGACTGCTCAGTAACTTGCCTGAGAAACCTCTCAGGGTGGCCCACTTCTAATTTGTTTAGACAGGGTTTCTGGCACCTTGCTCTGTAGTGCGTCACAGCCCTCACCATGGTAGGCTGTGGATGCCACACCAATGTGGCATCAGAAAGACCCTCCTTTGAGAAAGGCTGCTACCGAACACCCCCAGAGCCCCCCCAGAACCCATTACCTGGGCGGGCAGTCCTGCTCGTAGCACTTCTTCTGCCTCCCGTTCGGCTGCGTGGCTGGGTCACAGAAGGAGTTTTTGATCGCTCCGCTTCCCTTCCACACACAGTGGGCGATCTGCCGCTGCACTCCTTGCAGAGAAAGACACACAAAAAAAGGAAGAGTAATCCCTGCAGGCTGATGAACTGCAGAAATCCTCAGGTATGATCATCCTTCAGTCAAGCTGAAAAGGTCAAGCAGAGCTTTTTTGGATCAGATCAGAGTTCAGGCGACATCTTAGAAGGCACTTTCCTTAATGTAATTGTTAGCCTCAGAAAGGGCTCTTGTAGGCCCTGAAGCAGGTTTAAATGGCTATGAAAGGTTCTTGGGTCACCCACAGACAAGAGGAAACACAGCAGCATCAGCCTATTCACAGCAAGCCTGGTTTTGCTGACCTTTTCTTTGCTCTTTCGGAAGGCTGTTTAAGCAGAACACAAACCAGAGTCGCAGAATAACCCTGTGACTCTTACTGCGAATTCAACTTTTAAGACGTTTTGGTACACATTTTGACTGAAATAGATGATGAAAAAAGTCTTCTATTTTCTAAGTAAGTAATACACAACACTTAGCACAAGAGGCAAAGCACAGTGATGAAGAGACACACAGAAACAATCCATACCAACAATGTGGGTTATTTCCTAAAATTTCCATTTATACAAAATCCCCCTCATTTAACAAAAAGAAACATTAACCAAAACACTACACTTCCCTAGTGTGATTCTAAAGAAAGCCAGTTTCCAGGGGCCTGCTTTCCACATAGTTCTGCAATAATTTGAGGCAGATCTCTTGCTGCAACCTAATGTAAAAAAAAAAATATTGCAATATTACAGTTTGAAAGGTTGTAGTGAGACTGATATAGAGGCATTAAAATAGTCCAAACAAATCTTAAGGACTAAAAAGACTGAAAAAAATTTCATTCACTCTCATTAAATTAACTGTGCTATTAATTCACAATAATTAACACACACATGGTAGATCACTGCATCTCTAGAACTTTTATCCTTCTCCTGCGATGCACAGGGTCTAACAGCACTGTTATCATGGTATCAAGGATAAGCGTTAGGCTATTTTGCACTATGTTTAGGAAACAAGCTTTTCCTTTCCTCAGGCCTCCTAGTAACTAGTGTAGAAAACTATGTGGAAGACAAGAACTGAAATCCATAGAAAATAATTGGGAAATAGGAATATATTCCTCTGCAACATACAGACTCATAATAGAAACGTTAAAGTTGGAAAAGACCTGTAAGATCAGCAAATCCAATCATTAACCCTGCACTGCCTCAACAACACAGAAAGGAGTTTTCCATGCATATTTGGGTCATTTCACAGAAACCAATGTAAACTTTTATCCCTTTTTTTACCACCTTAGAACATCAGGTATGTGAGGAAATGCTTTTGCTTTTTGATTACTTTCAGACTTCTGACTGAGACATATAAAACAATCGCTGACTACAGCACAAGAGCTGATGACTGACTGCTCCAGTCAGACATGAAGGCTGATCTTCTAGAACAGTGATTAGTGTCATCTGTAAGGGAAGATTAAGGGACTGAGGCGTTCAAGCTCCAGGGTACATGGTGTGGAAGCAGCTGCAAGACTGCAGTAAGCCTGGACCTGGTGATCTCTTATTCGTAGGTGACTTGAAACAGGAAAAAGCTTTTTGGCTCAGCACAGGACTCCCAGGGAGCAGTGCTCTTTTGTATGCTCTGGTATAAATGTAACTGGAATATTTAGCAACCTTTCTGCTAGCTGTAAACAAAGCAGTTCACAGAAATGTTTTTGTCCTTTTCAAAATCATGATATGTTGCTGTACCAAATACAAATAACAAGAAATATTTTCCTTTGATAAACTTTTAGTGTCATTTCAGCTGCCACCATTCACTTTAAAATCACTATAAACATTTGCAAAAGTTTTGCTTTGAAGCTGTACATTCTCATAAAATGATCAGCTGACATCAATGAACTAATTTATTCTAACAAACAACTTTTATTATGAAAGTTATGTGAACTCCCACTGTAGCTTCAAAATCTCTGTCAGTTCAGCTCCAAAGCTGGAAGGAATCCTATATGCATATATCAATACACACAAATAAATGTAGGTTTATATGTTATGACATAATGAAACAGTTAGCTTTATCACCTTGAGCAAGTTAAACTAGAAAACATGCAAAAGTAGAAACTAGTCACCCCACACTGACGCTGCCCTAGCAAGTATTTACAGAGTTATATATAACTTAAGTGGTTAATAACCCATTTAAGTCACAGATTAAAAATTCTAAATACACTGAAGCCTCAGAAATATTTGAAACTTAAACATTATTTCTAAAGGGCTTTGAGAGGTAGCTGTTTTCCTCCCTTCACCACTTTTACTTCTCTCTGACCTCAATGCTAATTAGTTCACCTGATGTGTACAATCTCAGCTCTGTGAAAAAAACCCTACAAGTATTTCTGGAAAAGACAGGAGAAACCAAGAAAGGTAATTGCCAGATCAAAGCATAATCTTCATGTCACTAAGTCTGCTCAGAGATTCCTTCCACTTCTCTGTGACACTTCACCCCTAATGCAGAACGCTTTAGATGTGAGGCTGACCCATGCAGATCTTGATTTCTCACTTGGTTTGCAAAGAAAGGTGCAAGCTCAAAGTCATCTGGGTGTGGAAGGCTTTTGAAAGAGAGATAAGAAATCTTTTGGCTGCAGAGCCCTCAGTTTGCGCTGAAAACAACAGATATGAAGGACCATAAACAAGTATAAAAGGTGTATGAGAAACGTGTATTTGATTTTAGAGCTCATTTGAACATGTAGTTATCTGAGTTGTGCACTTAGATACTCTGAAAGGAGTTCACTTTGTATTTGAATGAACAAATTATATTCTGTGCATGCACAAGTTATGTGTAGAATACAAGTGCCAATCTTTACATTCTCAGTGTTATAAAACTCAGACCCACAAAAGTGAATGGAAACCGAGCGACCTTTGTTTTCTGAAATCAACACTGCATGTTTAGGAACAGTTGGAGATAATTTTTCAAAGCAGCCTTTATAAAAGTTGTGAAGGATTTAGAGGGCACACAACAGTTAACCCCCAAACAAGTCTTAGAGTTAAGTCCTTTTGCAGAGCTTTGAAAAACTGCCAATTACTGATGCTGTCTATGGAGAAACAGGTTTTTTATATTGGCTAATATTCTCCCTTAGTTGTCGCTGTGCTGTGCTACACTTTTTGTTAAATTTAATGCCACTCAGAGCTGGTTCTGAGAAACAAGATTAAAGCCTTTAGACAAGGAGGAAGGATTTATACTTGTAATTCCAACATGACCCATTCTGTGATTATTTAAAGAAGGAATAATAGGTATTTGGTCTAGAAAAAAACCTCAGTGACACATTTAAATTAATCTGGATGTAAAAAAGCTTACGGGCTCTAGTTGCTGTCTTGAGAGCAGGCTCTGGAGGGACAGCTCTTGTCCAGAGGGTGCAGCAATTTGCAGGGCACTGGTGTGCACACATTCTGCACTGCAAGCAACTCCTTTCTGCATAAGGAAATGGCAGGAAGAGATTCAACCTGTCTTGCACTGAGGACAGAGAAAGGCTTGTGATTTTACTACAAATTATCCCCTCTGGCACTTGTTTGCCATGAACTGGATTGCAATGTAATTACTTACCTATTTTCTACACTGCAAATGAGTATCAGCTATTGCAATGTGTTCTCCTTTTCCCTGCATGCAGCACTAGGTATGTTTGCCACAGAAAACATGCATTTTTCAGAGAGTATTTTGTCCCTGTTAAATGGTGTTACAGTAGACTGGCCAGAGCCATCTTGGACACAACCACAGATGGGAGCACTTGAAGGAAATTAAGGAAGCCATGAGAACATTTGGATCTTCTGTTACTCCACTGCAGTGGAGCTGGAGAAGGATCTGTGCCAGGGCATGGCATGATGCTACCTTGAGGCCAAGAATCTTGGGGAAAGTATGCCAGTGGAGCTGCCCTGGGTTCATTCTGGGAAGAGACAGCTTCACTCTACAAAGATTTCATTCATCACTGGGACTTCTTCCAGATACATTTCCCACGGATAATGAGCTGTACCACAGGGCTAAAATCATGTTTTTTCTCTTAGGACAGGTGAAGCTTTCCTGCATCAGCCCATAGCCCTGCCTGTAGCCCAGTTTGTCAACCCCTTACGCAGATTTTCTTTCTTGGCTCCAGAATGCACTTGTTTGCATTGTCCTGATCTCTGTGGCTACAAAAGGCCAAAGTGCCCTCGGATTTACTACTGTGTTTTTGACCAGTGGTGATGAAAGGACCCACGCTGCATCTTTGGCAGGTCCAGGTTTGCCAAGAGAACAGAAATCTAGCTGAGGATCAATTTCTCCCACTGGCTGAGGCTGTCAAAGTTAGTTCAACAGTTCACCTTTCTTGGTCCTC